>JAUNZM010001345.1:110000-182872 GCA_033459285.1 Clamator glandarius
TTAGGATTAGGGTCATTATGGTTAGGGTTAGGATTAGGATTAGGGTTAGGGTTATAGTTAGTGTAAGGGTTCGGGTTAGGTTTAAGTTTAGGGTTAGTTTAGGGTTCGTTTTGGGTTAGGATTAGGGTTAGGGCTAGGTTTAGGGTATGGATCAGGGTTAGGGATCAGTTTAATGTTAGGGGATAGGGTTAGATTTAGTGTTGGGGTTAGGTTTAGAGTTACGGGTAGTGTTGGGTTAGGGTTAGAGTGCCATTAGGGTTATGGTTTTCGTTTGGCCTTTAGGCTTAGGGTCATTTGGATTAGCGTTAGGGTTAAGTTTATGGTTAGAGTTAGGGTTAGATTTATGTTTAGGTTTAGGTTAGGCCCACCATTAGGATAAGGGTTAGAGTTATAGTTAATTGTTATGTTTATGGGTTAGGTTTAGGGGTTAGGTCTAAAGGTTAGGGATTTGTGTTAATGTTTTGACTAGGGATATTGTTAGTATAGTATTTATTGTTTAGGGCTAGGTTTAGATTTACGATTAAGTTTAAGGTAAGGCTTAGATTTTGGTTTAGAGATTAAGATTAGGTTTAGAATTAGACTTTAGTTGTAGCATAAGGTTTAGGATTAGGGTTAGTGTTATGGTTAGAGTTAAGGGTTATGTTTAGGGTTAGAGTTTGTATTAGGGTTAGGGGCTTAGGGTTAGTGTTAGGGTCATTAGGTTTATGGTTAGGGTTATGGTTAGGTTTAGGGTTAGGGTTAGGGTAAGGGTTAGGGTTCGGTTTAGGGTTGCGTTAGGGTTAGGGTTAGGTTTAGGGTTATGGTTAGGTTTAGGGTTAGGGTTAGGGTTAGGATTAGGGTTAGTGTTAGGGTTAGTGTTAGGGTGAGGGTTAGGGTGGGAATATGATTAGTGTGCCATTAGGGTTAGGATTATGGTTAGGCCAATACTCTTAGGTTCATTTGGGTTAGGATTAGTTTTAAGTTTATGGTTAGATTTATGGTTAGATATACTTTTAGGTTTAGGGTGGGTCCACCATTAGGATAAGGGTTAGAGTTATGGTTAATTGTTATGTGTATGGGTTATGGATAGGTGTTTGGGTTAAGGGTTAGGGTTTTGTGTTAGTGTTTGGATTAAGGTTATTGTAGTGTAGTGTTTAGTGTTTAGGGCAAGGTTTAGAGTTAGGAATAAGTTTCATGTTAGGATCAGTTCTTGGGTTACAGATTAAGGTTAGGTTTAGGTTTAGGATTAGACTTTAGTTGTAGAATAAGTTTTAGGATTAGGGTTAGGGTTAGGGTTGAGGTTAAGAGTTATGTTTAGAGTTAGGGTTTGGAATAGTGTTACGGATAGGGTTAAGGATTGGGGGTTAGGTTTATTGTTAGGGTTAGGGTTATGGTTAAAGTTAGGAGTTAGAGTTAGTGTTAGGGTTAGCGTTAGGCTTAGGTTTAGGTTTAGTGTCAGCATAAGTGTTAGGGTTAGGTTTAGGGTTAGGGCTAGTGTGAGTTTTCGGGTTAAGGTTATTGTGCCATTAGGGTTAGGGTTAGTGTTAGGCCATTAAGCTTAGGTTCATTTGGGTTAGGGTTATGGTTAGGGTTAGGGTTAGGTTAAGGTTTAGGGTTAGGGTTATTGTTAGGGTTATGTTTAGGGTTAGAGTTAGGGTTTGTGTTAGGGTTAGGAGTTATGTTTAGTGTTATAGTTAGGGTTAAGTTTAGGATTAGGGGATAGGGTTAGGGTTATTTTTAGGGTTAGGTGTTAGGGTTAAAGGTTAGGGTCTTGTGTTAGTGTTTGGATTAGGATTTTTGTTAGAGTTGTGTTTAATTTTTATGGCAAGGTTTAGGATTAAGTTTCAGGTTAGGCTTAGTTTTTGGGTTAGAGATTAAGGTTAGGTTTAGGTTTAGGATTAGACTTTAGTTGTAGCATAAGGGTTAGGATTAGGGTTAGTGTTAGGGTTAGGGTTAAGAGTTATGTTTAGGGTTATGGTTTGTGTGAGGGTTAGGGTTTGAATTTGGATTAGGGATAGGGTTACGGGGTTAGGGTTAGGTTTAGTGTTAGGGTTTGTCCATAATTAAAATAAGGTTTTAGTTTAGGGTTAGGGTTAGTGTGCCTTTGGGGTTAGGATTAGATTTACTCCTTTAGGATTATGTTCATTTGGATTATGGTTAGGGTTAGGGTTAGGGTTTGGATTAGAGTTAAGTGTTAGTGTTAGGGTTAGGGTGTGGGTTAGTGTTAGGGTTAGTGTTAAGGTTCGGGTTAGGGTTAGAGTTAACTGTTGGTGTTAGGGTTAGTGTTAGTGTTAAGGTTAGCGGTATGTTTAGGCTTAGTGTCAGGGTTAGGTTTATGGGTAAGTGTTAGGGTTAGGGTTTGGGTTAGGGCTAGTGTATGTTTCGGATTAGGGTAATTGTGATATTATGTTTAGGGTTAGTGTTAGGTTTAGGCCATTAGGCTTAGGGTCATTTGGGTTAGGGTTATGGTTAGGGTTTGTGTTAGGGTTGGGGGTTAGGGTTAGGGTTAGGTTTAATGTTAGTTTTAGGGTTAGGTTTTAGGGTTAGGGTCAGTGTTAGGGTAAGGGTTAGATTTATGTTTTGGTTTAGGGTGGGCCCACCATTAGGATAAGGGTTAGAGTTATTTTTAAGTGTTATGTTTATGGATTAGGTTTAGAGGTTAGGGTTAACAGTTATGGTTTTGAGTTAGTGTTTGGATTAGGATTAGTGTTAGTGTTGGGTTTAGTGTTTATGGCAAGTTTTAGTGTAAGGATTAATTTTCAGGGTGGGGTTAGTTTTTGAGTTAGAGATTAAGGTAAAATGTAGGATTAGACTTTAGTTGTAGAAAAAGTGTTAGGATTAGGGTTAGTTTTGGGGTTAGGGTTAGGGCTTTAGGATTAGGGTAAGGTTACGATTAGGGTTAGAGTTAGAGTCATTAGGTTTAGGTTTATGGTTAGGCTTAGGGTTAGGGTTAGGTTTATGGTTAGGCTTAGGGTTAGGGTTAGGTTTATGGTTAGGTTTAGGGTTAGGTTTAGGGTTCGGGTTATGGTTAGGGTTGTGGTTAGGGGTTAAGGATATGGTTAGGATTAGGGTTAGGCTTGGGCTACGTTTCGGGTTAGGGTTAGGTTTAGGGGTTATGGTTAGGTGTAGTGTTAGGGTAAGTGTTAATGTTAGGGGTTAGGGTCAGGTTAAGAGTTAGTGTTAGTTTTAGGGGTTAGGGTTAGGTTTAAGGATAGGGGTAGGGTCATTAGGGTTAGTGTTAGAGTTATGGTTAGGGTTAGGGTTAGGTTTAGGGTTTGGTTAGGGTTAGGTGTTTTGTTAGGGATATGTTTAGGTTTAGGGAGGGCCCACCATTAGGATAAGGGTTAGAGTTATGTTTAAGTGTAAAGTTTATTGGTCAGTTTTAGGGATTAGGATTAGGGTTTAGGGGTTTTTGTTAGTGTTTGTATTAGGGTTTGTGTTAGGGTTAGGGTTAGTGATTAGGGCAAGTTTTAGTGTTAGGTTTAGGATTAGTGTTCTTTTAGGGTTAGGGTTAGGTTTAGGCCATTATGCTTAAGGTCATTTAGATTAAGGTTAGGGTTAGGATTAGGGTTTGGGTTCAATTTAGGGTTTAGGTTTAAGGTAGGTTTTAGGGTTAGGGTTAGTGTTAGGTTTAGATTTAGGGTTATATTTAGGGTTAGTGTTAGGGTTCGTGTTAGGGTTACGATTAGGGTTATATTTACGGGTTAGAGTTAAGTGTTAGGGTTAGGATTAGTGTTAGTGTTAGAGTTACGGGTTAGGGTTACTGGTAGTGGTTAGGGTTAGGGTTATGGTTAGGGTTTAAAGTTAGGGTTAGGGTTAGCTTTATGTTTAGGTTTAGGGTGGGCCCACCATTAGGACAAGGGTTAGAGTAATTTTTAAGTGTTATGTTTATGGGTTAGGATTAGGGTTAGGGTTAGGGTTAGGGTTAGGGTTAGGGTTAGGGTTAGGGTTAGGGTTAGGGTTAGGTTTAGGGTTGGGTTAGGGTTAGGGATAGTGTTAGGGTAGGGTTAGGTGTTAGGGTTAGGGTTGGGGTATGGTTTAGATTTAGTGTTAGTTTTTGGTTTAGGTTTAGGGTTAGGTTTATATTTAGGGTTAGTATTAGATTTATGTTTAGGTTTAGTGTGGGCCCAACATTAGTATAAGGGTTCGAGTTATGGTTAAGTGTTATGTTTATGTGTTCAGGATACTTGTTATGTTTAGGGGTTAGGGGTTTCTGTTAGTTTTTTTATTAGGGTCAGTGTTATTTTTTGGGTTATTGTTTAGGGCAAGGTTTAGTGTTTGGACTAAGTTTCAGGTTAAGCTTACATTTTGGGTTAGAAATTTGGGTTAGGCTTAGGTTTAGGATTATACTTTAGTTGTAGAAAAGGGTTATTATTAGGGTTAGTGTTAGGGTTAAGAGTTATGTTTAGGGTTAGGTTTTGTATTAGGGTTATGGATAGGGATAGACTTAGGATGTGAGGGTTAGGGTTAGTGTTTTTTTATGGTTAGAGTTAGGGGTTACGGTTATGGTTAAGGTTAGTGTTCAGGTTAGAATTAGGATTAGGGTTAGGGTTAGTGTTAAGGTTAGGTTTAGGGGTTAGAGTTAGGATTAGGGGTTAGAGTTAGGATTAGGGATAGGGCTAGTTTAGGGTTAGAGCTAGTGTTTAGTTTCGTGTACGGGTTAGGTTTAGGGTTAGCGTTAGGGTTAGGGTTAGGGTGAGTGTTATGGTTTAGGGTTAGGGTTAATGTTAGAGTTGAATTATGATTAATATTGGTGTTAGGGTTAGGTGTTAGAGTTAAGTGTAATGGTTAGTTTTAGGATTAGGGTTAGGATTAGTGTTAATATTAGGGTTAGTGTTAGGGTCAGGTGTTAGGTTTAGGGTTAGTGTTAGGTTTTGATTAGGGTTAGCGTTAGGGTTAGGGTTATGGTTAGGTTTACGGTTTGGTGTTAGGGTGGGTGGTAAGGGTTAGGGGTTAAGTTTAGTGTTACGGTTATAGTTTAAGGTTAGGGTTGGGGTTAGGTTTATGGTTAGGGTTAGATTTATGTTTTGATTTAGTGTCTGGGCACCATTAGGATAGGGGTTAGATTTATGGTTAAGTGTTATGTTTGTTTTTAGGGTTAGGGGTTAGGGTGATTTATAGAATTTGGCTTAGGGTTAGGGTTATAGTTAGTGTTAGTGTTACGGTTAGGGATTAGGGTTAGGGTTAAGGTTAGTGTTAGGGTTAGGGTTAGGGGTTAGGGTTAAGGTTAGTGTTAGGGTTAGGGGTTAGGTTTAGGGATAGTGTTATGTTTTAAGGTTAGGGTTAGGGTAAGGTTTATGGTTAGGGTTAGTGTTAGATTTATGTTTAGATTTAGAGTAGGCTCACCATTAGGATAAGGGTTAGAGTTATGCTTGAGTGTTATGTTTATTGGTTAGGGTTTGGGGTTAGGGTGAGTGTTAGGGTTAGGGTTTAGATTAGGATTAAATATAGGTTTAGGGTTAGAGGGTTAGTGTTATTGGTAGGGGTTAGGGATTAAGTGTTAAGGTTATAGCTAGGGTTAGAGTTAATGTTAGGGATTAGTGTTAGTGTTAGGGTTAGGGTTACGGTTAGGGTTAGGGTTAGGGGAAGGGTTAGGTTTAGGATTCGGTTTAGGGTCAAGGTTAGGGTTAGGGTTAAAATTAGGTTTAGAGGTTAGAGCTAGGGTTAGGGATAGAGTTAGGTTTAGGGTTAGGGCTAGGGTTAGGGTTTGGGTAAGGGTTAGATTTAACATTAGGTATAGTGTTAGGGTTAGGGTAGGGTTAAGGTTAGGGTTAGGGTTAGTGTTAGTGTTAGGTTTGGGTTAGGGTTAGAGTTAGTGTTAGTTCTTGCCAGAGTAATCTGATCACCTTGTCTGACCAAGTGACTAAACTCTTGGACGAGGGAAAATGGATGCTGCTGCTGACATCCCTGGTCTCCACGGCCAGCAAATCCCTGGGGTGAGCGGCAAGGGGTGGCACAGTGGGGCCCTTCCCAGACTTTCTGGGTGCATTGCCAGCAGCAGAGAAACCCCAGGTTATTTATTGCCACCCAAATCTGTGGCTAATTCAGCCAAGAAGAAGCAGCTGATGAGCTCTTCTACAAACAACTGAGTGTAGTCTCAAGATCGCTACCTCTAGTCCTTGTGGGAGACTTCAATTTCCTAGATATAGGCTGGGAGTATAATACAGCAGAAAGGAAGCAGTCCCGGAGGTTCGTGGAGTGTGTGGAAGACAACTCCCTCACACAGCCGGTGAGCGAACCGACAAGGGACGGTGCCCTCCTGGACCTGCTGTTTGTGAACAGAGAAGGACTGGTGGGGGATGTGACGGTTGGAGGACGCTTGGGGCAAAGCGATCATGAGATGATCGAGTTCTCGGTGCAGGGTGAGATGAAGAAGGTGGAGGTTAGCAGAAGAGTCGCCCTCAACTTTCAGAGAGCAGACTTTGGGCTGTTCAGAAGGCTGGTGGGAAAAGTCCCATGGGAGGTGCTCCTTGAGGGCAAAGGTGTCCATGAGGGCTGGGCGCTCTTCAAGAAGGAACTCCTAGCAGCTCAGGAGAAAGCCGTCCCCAAGTACCGGAAAAGTAGCCGGCGGGGTAAGAAACCAGCATGGTTGAGTATGGAGGTCCGAAGAGACATCAATAGGAAGAGGAGGGTCTACGACCTCTGGAGGAAGGGGCAGGCATCCTGGGTGGACTATAGGTAGGAGGCGAGAACGTGCAGGGAAAATGTCAGGAGGGCTAAGGCCCAACTAGAAATGTGATTGGCCAAGTCTGTGAAAGACAACAAAAAGTCTTTCTACAAATACATCAACAGGAAAAGGTGGACTAGGGAGAATCTCCAGTCCCTGGTAGATGCAGAGGGAACAAGAGTAACAGGGGACGAAGACAAGGCTGAAGTGCTCAATGCCTACTTTGCCTCAGTCTTTAACAGTAAGGAAAATTGTCCCCTCTGTGCACAACCCCAAGGGCTGGAAGAGAAGTATGAGGTTCCCAAGGTCTGAGAGGAGGTGGTTAGAAACTTGCTTGCCCGGCTAGATGCCGACAACTCCATGGGGCTGGATGGAGTCCACCCAAGAGTTTTGAGGGAACTGGCGGATGTGCTGGCCAAAACCCTTTCCATCATCTTCCAACAATCCTGGATGACTGGGGAGGTTCTGCTGGACTGGAGGCTGGCTGATGTCGTGCCCATCTATAAGAAGGGGCGCAGGGAGGATGCGGGGAACTACAGGCCTGTCAGCCTGACCTCGGTACCAGGGAAAGTCATGGAGCGGGTGATCTTGAGTGCTATCAAGAAGCACTTGCAAGAGAATCGGGTGATCAGGCCCAGTCAACACGGGTTCATGAAAGGCAGGTCTTGCCAGAGTAATCTGATCACCTTCTATGACCAAGTGACTAAACTCTTGGACGAGGGAAAGGCTGTGGATGTGGTTTTCCTGGACTTCAGTAAAGCCTTTGATAGAGTTTCTCATAGCATTCTGCTTCGGAAACTGTCGCCCTCTGGCCTGGACGGGTGCACACTCTACTGGGTGAAAAACTGGTTGAATGACCGGGCCCAGAGGGTGGTAGTAAATGGAGTTAAATCCAGCTGGAGGCCAGTGACAAGTGGAGGTAACACTAAAAAAATAACCCCAAATTGAAGAGAATTTGGGACAATTACACAAATTTTCGGGAAAATGACACAAAAATTGTGGGAAGATACACACAATTTTGAGACAATGCCTAAGAATTTGGCAAAACGCCTCAACAATTTGCGACGATTATTACAAATCTGGGGCTAATGACTCAAAACCTGGCGGGCGACCATTACTAGAATTTTTTAGGCAGTTATTTCAAATTTGTGCACAATTACTGAGTAATTGGGGAGTAATGACCCCAAGTTTATGGAAATGACTTAAAATCTGGGGACAATTACCCGAATTTATGGACAATTACCCCAAATGTGGAGACAACACCCTACCCCTAACCATAAAACACTAACCCCAAACCCAACTCCAATTTTTGGACACTTACCCAAAATCTGGAGATAATTCCTCAAAGTTTGTGGACAATTGCCTAAAATTGGAGGACAATTACCCAAGAGTTTGAGACAATTACCCCAAACTGGGAGACAATTGCCCAACATTTGGAGAAGATCACTCAAAATAGTCTGACATTTACCTCGATTTGGGGGAAATGACCCAGGGTTTGGAGAAAATGATGCAAGATTTGGGGACAATTACACAAAATTGGTGGAAAATTATGCCTGATTTTGAGACGACTGTCCAGATTTTGCTGGCAAATACCCCAAATCTGCAGACATTTACTCTAAACTTGAGGAAAATTACCCGAGACTGGGGACAATTATACAAAAATCGAGGTAAAATCGTAAGAAATGTTGTGGCAATTACTTAAAACTGGAGGACAATTACCCCACATTTGGGGATAATTAGAGAAAGTCTGGGACATCTGCACAAAATTTGAGGAAAATGACAAGATATTTGGGGACAGTTACTCAAAATTCTGAGACAACTCCCATAAACTCGGGCGCACTTACCCTAAACCCGGGGACTATTACAAGAGGATTTGGGAAAATTACTCAGAATTTGGAGGCAATTTCACAAGACTTTGGGACAATTTCTCAAAATTTGTGGCAAATTACCCAACATTTTGCAGACAATTACCACAAATTTTTGGCCACGATTACCTGAAATATGGAGAGAATTACACAAATTGTGGCAAAATTACCCCAAATTTGGAGGCAGTTACCCCAAATTTCATAAGGATTATTCAAAATGTGGTGACAATTACGCAAAATGCGTGGCAAACTACAAGAATTTTAGGGACAATTACCCAACAGTGGGAGACGGTTGCCCAACATTTTGAGAGAATGCTCCACATTTTGCGGCCGTTACCAAACCTATGAGCACAATTACTCTAAATTTCAGGAAAGTGACCCTAATTTGGGGACAATTATACAAAATTGGATGAAAACGATAAGAAATCTTGTGAAAATGACTCAAAATTTGGTGACAGTTACCCCAAATCCGGGGACAATTAACAAAATTTGGAGAAAATATCCATCGTTTTGAGATAGCTCCTCAAAACTGGGGGGGCAATTACCCGAAGTTTGCGGATAATTTCCCGAAATTTGGAGACAGTTACCGAAAATTGGAGGAGGATTACCCAAAATTGGGAGAGAATTACTCACAATTTGAGGGCAATTACCCCAAATTTGGAGAGAATGACTCAAAATTTGGGAAAAAGGACTCAAAATTTGGTGACAATTACCCAACCAGGGGGTTACAATTACTAAAAATGTGGGCAAACTTACCTAAAATTTTGAGGCAATAACCCCAAATCGGGTGAAAATTATCCGACATTTGGGGACAATTATCCACCATTTGGGGACAAATACACCAAATTTGAGGAAAATTATTAGACATGTTGGGCCAATTACCCAAAATTTGGAGACAGTTACTCAGGATTTGGGACAATTACCCAAATCTGAAGACAATTGCTGAAATTTGGGAAAACGACAGAAAATTTGGGGACAATTACTAAAAATTGGGGCAAAATGACCCCCTATTTAGGGACAATTTCCCCAACATTTGTCGAAAACGACACACCTTTTGTAGACAATTACGCAAAATTGGGAGACAATTACTTAGAATTTGGGGTCAATTACCCAACGTTTGGTGACAATTTCCCTCCGTAGGAACACAACTATCAAAACTGTAGAGACAAATACACGAAACTTGTGGAAGATTTTAATGACTTGAATCACCATTGCCCATAACTTTGAGACAAATTAGAAGACAATTACTCAAAATTTGGTTACAGTTACCGAGAATTTGGGACAATTACACAAATTCAGATTCAGCAGGAGGAGATTCAGCAGCAGAAGAAGCATATGTTTAGAAGGAGATACTTCAGGGTATGTAGCAGGATATGTAGCAGCATGAGATACTGCCGGATATTCAGGAGGAGATTCAGCAGAAGGAGATGCAAGAACAGGAGATGAAGCAGCAAGGGATGCAGATTTGGCTGGATATTCTGAAGAAGGAGATGCAGAAGCAGATGCAGCAGGAGGAGTTGCAGAAGAAGGACATGCATCAGGAATCGATGCAGAAGGTAATAGAGCAGCAGGAGTTTCAGAAGAAGGAGATGCAGAAATAGATTCACCAGAAGGAAATGCAGTAGCAGGAAAGGCAGCAGTATATACAGAAGCAGGTAATGCAGCAGCAGGAGATGCAAGAGCAAGATATGCTGCATCAGACCCATCAGCAGGAGATGCAGCAGCAGAAGATGCAGCAGGAAATGCAGCAGCAGTAGGTGCAGCAGGAAATGCAGTAGCAGGAGATGAAGCATTATCATGAGATGCATTAAGAGATGCAGCAGCTGGATATGTAGCAGAAGATTTGGCAGGAGATGAAGCAGCAGCAGAGCAGCAGCAGATGCAGCAGGAAATGCAGCAGTAGATGCAGGATCAGCAGATACTGCAGCAGGAAATACTGCAGCATATGCAGCAGGAGATGACATATGAGCTGATGAAGCCACAGATGCATCAGTTGAAGATGAAGCAGGAAATGCAGCAGCAGGAGGTTCATTAGCAGATGAACCAGGAGATGAGGCAGCAAACGTAGAAATTTATAACGTACATGTAGAAGCAGATGAAGCAGCAGCTAATTCAGCAGGAGATGCAGCAGCAGATGCAGCAGGAAATGCAGATTCAGCAGGAGAAGCAATAGGAAGAGAATTTTCAGCAGATACAGCCTTATGTAAAGGATGACGAGATGTAGCAGGACATAGAGCAGGAGCAGATGCATCAGCAGATGAAGCAGGAAATGCAGCAAGAGATGCAGCAGCAGAGATGTAGCCGCAGATGCATCAGAAGCAGATGCAACAGGAGATGCAGCAGCAGCAGATTTTGCAGGAGATGCATTGGCAGAAGATGCAGAAGGAGTTGCAGCATCAGGAGATGAAGCAGGAAATGCAGCAGCAGGGGATGTAGTAGCAGGAGACACAGAAGGAGATGCAGAAGAAGATGCAGCAGAAGGAAATATGGCAGGAGATGCAGTCGCAGTAAATGCAGCAAGAGAGAAAGTAGCATCAGATGCAGCAGCAGATGCAGTGGAAGAGGATGCAAGAGCAGATGCAGCAGCAGGAGACCTATCAGGATATGCAGCAGTAGATGAAGCAGCAGCAGATGCAGCAGCAAATTCAGCAGATACAGCAGGAGATGCATCCACACATGCATGATCAGAGGATGCATCAGGAGATGTAGCAGCAGGAGATACAGGATGCCACAGGAGATGCAGCAGGAGATGCAGCACCAAGAGATGCAGCTGCACATGCAGCAGCACATGCAGTATCAGCAGATGCAGCAGCAGGAGATGCAGTAGCCGGAAATACAACAGGAATAGATGCAGCAGCAGGAGACGCAGCAGGAATTGAAGCAGAATATGCATCAGCAGCAAATGCAGCACCAAGAGATTCAGACTAAGATGCAGAAATAGATGCAGAAGCAGGAGATGAGGCAGCAGATGTAGCAGCAGGAGTTGCAGCAGAAGGAGATGCTGCAGGAGCATATGCAGAAGGTGATGCAGCTGTAGGAGATGCAGCATCAACAGATGCAGCAGAAGATTTAGCAGCAGGACATTCAAAATGATATGTAGAAGCATGAGATGTCGCAGGATATTGATCAGGAGATTCAGCAGCAACTGATGCAGCAGCAGGAGAAGCAGCCAGAGACGCAGCAGCAGCAGGAGATGCAGAAGCAGATGCAGCAGGAAATGAAGATTCTGCAGAAGATGAAGTAGGAAGAGATTCTTCAACATATGCAGCAGCATGATAAGATGCATCAACAGGAGATACAGCAGGTTATGGAGAAAGAGGAGACGATGCAGAAGACGCAGCAGCAGGAGATTCAGCAGTAGGAGATTAAGAAGCAGGAGATTCAACAGCAAAAGAAGCAGCAGGAGATGCATATTCAGAAGGAGATATGTCAGGAGATGTAGCAGGATATGTAGCAGCATGAGATGCCGCCTGAGATTCAGGAGGAGATTCAGCAGAAGGAGATGCAAGTGCAGGAGATGCATCAGCAGGAGATGCAGAAGCAGATGCTAAAGGAGGAGATGCAGCAGGAGGAGATGCAGCAGGAGTCGATGCAGAAGGTAATAGAGCAGCAGGAGATTCAGAAGAAGGGGATGCAGTAGCAGCAGATGCAGGAGAAGCATCACCAGGAGATGAAGAGGCAGGAGATTCAGCAGGAGATGCATCAGCAGGAAATGTAGTAGGAGATTCTGCAGCAGGAAACACCGTAGGAGAGTCTGCAGCAGGAGATTCAGCAGAAGATTCAGCAGAAGATGCATCAGGAGATATAGAAGGAGATTCAGCAGCAGGAGATGTAGTAGGAGATGCAGCAGGAGATACGGCAGCAGGAGTTGCAGGAGGAGATTCTGCAGAAGAAGATTCAGCAGGAGATACAGCAGGAGATGCATCAGGAGATGAAGTAGCAACATATGCATCAGTTGTTACAGCAGGAAGGGCAACAGGAGATTCAGCAGGTGATGTAGCAGCAGGAGATGCAGCCGCAGATGCCTTCCGGAGGAAATGCAGAAGCACTAGATGCATCAGTATAAGATTGAGCAGCAGATGCAGCAGCAAATGGAGATACTTCTGCAGATGCATCTGCAGATGCATGAGGAGAGGATGCATCAGGAGATGTAGCAGCAGGAGACAGAGGAGAAGGTGATGCCGCAGGAGATGCAGCAGTGGATGCAACACCAGAAGATGCAGCACCTAGAAATGCAGCAGGAGACGCAGCAGCAGGAGATGCAGCAGCCGGAAATACAACAGGAATAGATGCAGAAGGTAATGAAGCAGGAGGAGTTCAAGCAGAATATGCATCAGGAGGAAATGCAGCACCAAAAGATTCAGAGAGAGATGCAGCAGGAGGTGCAGCAGCAGGAGATGCAGAAGCAGATGTTGCAGCAGGTGCAACACCAGCAGATGCAGCAATAGGAGATGCAGCAGCAGCAGATGCTGCAACAGCACATGCAGAAGGTGATGCAGCTGTAGGAGATGCAGCAGCAGCAGATGCAGCAGGAGATTCAGCAGCATGAGGTTCAACAGCAGGAGATTCAGCAAAAGACAAAAGATATTCATCAGCAGTCAAAGGATATTCAGCAGCAGAAACGGCATCAGGAGATAAAGTAGCAGGAGATGCATCAGGAGATGCAGAAGCAAACGCAGCAGTAGGAGTGGTACCAGGTGGAGATGCATCAGGAGATGTAAATTCAGAAGGAGATGCAAAAGGAGATTCAGCATGATATGTAGAAGCAGGAGATGCCGCAGGAGATTCATCTGGAGATTCAGCAGGAACTGATGCAGCAGCAGGAGAAGCAGCACCATATGCAGCAGCAGATGCAGAACCATATGCAGCAGGAGATACAGGGGCAGATGAAGCAGCAGATGCAGCTGGAGATGTAGCATCACCAGAAGCAGCAGCAGATGCAGCAGCAAATTATGCAGGATGAGATGCAGCAAGAATTGCATCAGCACGAGATGCTGCTGGAAATTCAGTAGGATATGCAAATGCAAGAGATTTGGCAACAGCAGATGCATCAGGATATGCAGCAGCAGCTGCAGCTGCATAAGGTGTATCAGCAGGAGATGTAGCAGGAGATGCATATTCAGCAGGTGGTGCACCAGAATATGCAGCAGGAGATTCAACAGAAGGAAATGCAGCAGGAAATCAGCCAGAGATGCAGCAGCAGGAGATGCAGGAAAAGAAGATGCAGCCGCACCAGAGGCAGCAGCAGATTCAGCAGGAATTGCAGCATCAGGAGATGAAGAGGCAGGAGATTCAGCAGAAGGAGATGAAGAGGCAGGAGATTCAGCAGGAGATGCATCAGCAGGAAATTCATCAGCAGATTGTGCAGCAAGAAATTACGTAGGAGATTCAGCAGCAGGAGATTCAGTAGAAAATTCAGCTGAAGGTAATGCAGCAGCAGGAGTTGAAGGAGAATATGCATCAGCAGGAAATGCAGCACCAAAAGATTCAGACGAAGATGCAGCAGGAGGTGCAGCAGCAGGAGATGCAGAAGCAGATGTTGCAGCAGGTGCAGCACCAGCAGATGCAGCAACAAGAGATGCAGCATTAGGAGATGCTGCAGCAGCACATGCAGAAGGTGATGAAGCAGTAGGAGATGTACCAGCAGTAGATGGAGCAGGAGATTCAGCAGAATGAGATTTGGCAGCAGAGACGGCATAAGGAGATTCAGCATGATATGTAGAAGCATGAGATGCTGCATGAGATTGACCAGGAGATTCAGCAACAACTGATACAGCATCAGGAGAAGCAGCAGGATATGCAGGAGGAGATACAGAAGCAGATGCAGCAGGAAATGAAGATTCAGCAGAAGATGCAGTAGGAAGAGATCCTTCAACATATGCAGCAGCATGATATGATGCAGCAACTGGAGATACAGAAGGTTATGGAGAAAGAGGAGATGATGCAGCAGACGCAGCAGCAGGAGATTCAGCAGCAGGAGATGCATATTCACAAAGAAATACGTCAGGAGATGTAGCAGGATATGTAGCAGCATGAGATGCCGCCAGAGATTCAGGAGGAGATTCAGCAGAAGGAGATGCAAAAGCAAAAGCTGCAGCAGCAGGAGATGCAGCAAAAGACTCAGCACGACATGCAGCAGGAGGAGATGGAACAGGAGATGCAGTAGGAGAAGATTCAGCAGAAGATGCTGTAGCAGGAGATGCAGAAGGAGATGTAGCAGAATAAGATGCAGCAGCATGAGATGCAGCAAGAAATGCAGCAGCATGAGATGCAGCAAGAAATGCAGCAGTAGGAGATGCAGCAGAAGATTCAGCAGCAGGAGATTCAGCAGCAGACAAAGGATATTCAGTAGCAGAAACGGTATCGGGGGATTCAGCAGCTGGAGGTGCAGCAGGAGATGCAGAAGCAAACGCGGCAGTAGGAGTGGCAGCAGGTGGAGATATCTGAGGAGATGCATATTCAGAAGGAGATGCAGTAGGAGATTCATCAGGAGATTCAGCAGCAACTGATGCAGCAGCAGGAGAAGCAGCAGGAGATGCAGCAGCAACAGGAGATGCAGAAGCAGATGCAGCAGGAAATGAAGATTCTCAGAAGATGCAGTAGGAAGAGATTCTTCAACATATGCAGCAGCATGATATGATGCATCAACTGGAGATACAGCAGGTTATGGAGAAAGAGGAGATGATGCAGCAGATGCAGCAGCAGGAGATTAAGAAGCAGGAGATTCAACTGCAAAAGAAGCAGCAGGAGATGCAGATTCAGAAGGAGAAATTACAGGAGATGTAGCAGGATATGTAGCAGCATGAGCTGCCGCCTGAGATTCAGGAGGAGATTCAGCAGAAGGAGATGCAAGAGCAGGAGATGAAGCAGCAGGAGATGCAGAAGCAGATGCAGCAGGAGATGCAGATTTAGCAGGAGATGCATCAGCAAGAGATGCAGAAGCAGATGTAGCAAAAGCCGATGCAGCAGCAGGACACGCATCAGGAGTCGATGCAGAAAGTAATAGAGCAGCAGGAGATTCCGAAGAAGGAGATGCAGAAAGAGATTCAGCAGCAGGAGATGCAGCAGCAGAAGATGCTGCAGGAAATGCAGCAGCAGTAGGTGCAGCAGGAGATGCAGTAGCAGGAGATGAAGCATTATCATGAGATGCATTAGGCGATGCAGCAGCAGGATATATAGCAGGAGATAGGATGACGAGATGTAGCAGGACATAGAGCAGGAGCAGATGCATCAGCAGATGAAGCAGGAAATGCAGCAAGAGATGCAGCAGCAGAGATGTAGCCGCAGATGCATCAGAAGCAGATGCAACTGGAGATGCAGCAGCAGCAGATTCCGCAGGAGATGCATCAGCAGAAGATGCAGAACGAGTTGCAGCATCAGGAGATGAAGCAGGAAATGCAGCAGCAGGGAATGTAGTAGCAGGAGACACAGAAGGAGATGCAGAAGGAGCTGCAGCATCAGGAGATGCAGCAGGGAATGCAGCAGCAGCAGAAGTAACAGCAGATGCAGCATCATCATATGCACTAGGAGATGTAGCAGCAGGGGATGAAGAAGCAGGAGACGCTACAGGCGATTCAGCCAGAGATGCAGAAGGAGGTGATGCAGCAGCAGGAAGTGCAGAGTAGTAGATGACGTAAAGAAGATGCAGCAGAAGGAAATATAGCAGGAGATGCAGCCGCCGTAAATGCAGCAAAAGAGAAATTATTATCAGATGCAGCAGGAGATGAAGCAGCAGCAGATGCAACGGCAAATTCAGCAGATACAGCAGGAGATGCTGTAGCAGGAGATGAAGAAGGAGATGTAGCAGAACGAGATGCAGCAGCCGGTGATGCAGCAGCAGGATATGCAGTAAATAAATATGCAGCCTCACCAGAAGCAGCAGCAGATTTTGCAGGAGTTGCAGCAGCAGGAGATTCAGAAGGAGATGCATCAGCAGGAAATGCATCAACAGATTCTGCAGCAGGAGATTCAGTAGAAAATGCAGCAGGAGATGCAGCAGGAGATATTGAAGGAGATTCAGCAGCAGGGGATGCAGTAGGAGATGCAGCAGGAGATACATCAGCAGGAATTGTAGCAGGAGATGCTGGAGGAGATTCTGCAGAAGAAGATTCGGCAGGAGATACAGCAGGAGATGAAATAGCAATATAAGCATCAGCAGTTACAGCAGGAAGTGCAACAGGAGATTCAGCAGGAGATGCAGCCGCAGATGCCTTCAGCAGGATATGTAGCTGAAATAAAGAAGCACTAGGTGCATCCGTAGATGATTGAGCAGCAGATGCAGCAGGAAAAGAAGATGCTTCTGCAGATGCATCCACAGATGCATCTGCAGAGGATGCAGCAGGAGATGAAGCAGCAGATGCAGCAGCAGGAGATGCAGGAGGACATCAGGTAGAAGGAGATGCAGAAGCAGCAAGTGTAGCAGGAGATGCAGCAGTACATGAAGCATCAGGAAATGGAGCAGCTGATTAATCAGCGGGAGGTAATGCAGCAAGTGATGCAGCAGCAGGTGATGCAGATGCACCTGCAGAGGCAGCAGATGTAGCAGCAATAGATGCAGCAGCAGATGCATCAGGAGATGCAGATTGAGTAGGAGATGTAGCAGCAGAAGGTGCTGCAGCAGATGATGCAGCAGGAGATGCAGCAGAAGGAAATGCAGCAAGATATGCTGCAGGAGGAGACGCGGTAGGATATGAAGCGGGAGATGCAGCAGCAGGAAATGCAGCCGGGGATGCATGTTCAGCAGTAGATTCAGCAGAATCTTCAGAAGGAGATGAAGCAGCAGGAGATTTAACAGGAGATGCAGCAGTAGATGAAGCAGCAGCATATGCAAAAGCAGATGCACCAGATGGAGCAGAAAGATATGCAGCAGGGGATGGAATCACACACAGAATCACAGAATGACCATGTTGGAAGAGACCCACTGGATCGTCGAATCCAACCATTCCCACCAGTCCCAAAATCATGCTCCTAAGCACCTCGTCTACCCTAACCTTAAACACCTCCAGGGACGGTGACTCAACCACCTCCCTGGGCAGACTGTTCCAATGCCTAACCACCCTCTCCGTGAAGAAATTTTTCCTAATCACGAGCCTAAATCTCCCCTGGCGGAGCTTGAGGTCATTCCCTCTCATCCTGTCCTCTTTCACTTGAGAGAAGAGGCCAGCACCCTCCTCTCCACAACCTCCCTTCAGGGAGTTGTAGAGAGTAATAAGGTCTCCCCTCAGCCTCCTCTTCTCCATGCTAAACAGCCCCAGCTCTCTCAGTCGCTCCTCATAAGATTTGGTCTCCAGCCCCTTCACCAGCTTCGTTGCTCTTCTCTGGACTCGCTCCAGAGCCACAACATCCTTCTTGTGGTGAGGGGCCCAGAACTGGACACAGGATTCGAGGAGCGGTCTCAACAGTGCCAAGTACAGAGGGAGAATAACCTCCCTGGACCTGCTGGTCACATAGTTTCTGATAGAGGCCAAGAAGCCATTGACCTTCTTGGCCAACTGGGCCACTGCTGGCTCATGTTCAGTTGGTTGTAAACCAACACACCCAGGTCCTTCTCCTCCTGGCAGCTTTCCAGCCAGGCTTCTCCTAATTTGTACCTCTGCTTAGGGTTGTTGTGCCCCACGTGCAGGACCCACCATTTGGCATTGTTAAACCTCCTGCCATTGGTCTCTGCCCAGCAGTCCAGCCTGTTCAGGTCCCTTTGCAGAGCCTCCCGACCCTCCAGCAGATCCACACTTCCACCCAGCTTGGTGTCATCTGAATCTTGCTAAGAGAGCATTCGATTCTCTTTCATCCAGGTCATTGATAAAGACATTAGACAGGACTGGACCCAGGACTGAGCCCTGGGGAACCCCACTTGTCACTGGCCTCCAGCTGGATTTAACTCCATTTACCACCACCCTCTGGGCCCAGTCATTCAACCAGTTTTTCACGCAGGAGTGTGTGCACCAGTCCAGGCCAGAGGCCGACAGTTTCCAAAGCAGAATGCTACGAGAAACTCTATCAAAGGCTTTCCAAAGTCCAGGAAGACCACATCCACAGCCTTTCCCTCGTCCAAGAGTTTAGTCACTAGGTCATAGAAGGTCATCAGATTAGTCTGGCAAGACCTGCCTTTCACGAACCCGTCTTGACTGGGCCTGATCACGCGGTTCTCTTGCAAGTGCTTCTTGATAGCACTCAAGATCACCCGCTCCATGACTTTCCCCGGTACCGAGGTCAGACTGACAGGCCTGTAGTTCCCCGGATCCTCCCTGCACGCCTTCTTATAGATGGGCACAACATCAGCCAGCCTCCAGTCCAGCGGAACCTCCCCAGTCACCCAGGACTGTTGGAAGATGATGGAAAGGGGTTTGGCCAGCACATCCGCCAGTTCCCTCAAAACTCTTGGGTGGACTCCATCCGGCCCCATAGACTTGTCGGCATCTAGCCGGGCAAGCAAGTTTCTAACCACCTCCTCTTGGACCTTGGGAATCTCATACTTCTCTTCCAACCCCTGGGGTTGTGCACAGAGGGGACAATTTTCCTTACTGTTAAAGACTGAGGCAAAGTAGGCATTGAGCACTTCAGCCTTGTCTTCGTCCCCTGTTACTCTTGTTCCCTCTGCACCTACTAGGGACTGGAGATTCTCCCTAGCCCTCCTTTTGCTGTTGATGTATTTGTAGAAAGACTTTTTGTTGTCTTTCACAGTCTTGGCCAATCGCATTTCTAGTTGGGCCTTAGCACTCCTGACTTTTTCCCTGCACGTTCTCGCCTCCTCCCTATAGTCCACCCAGGATGCCTGCCCCTTCCTCCAGAGGTCGTAGACCCTCCTCTTCCTATTGATGTCTCTTCGGACCTCCATACTCAACCATGCTGGTTTCTTACCCCGCCGGCTACTTTTCCAGAACTTGGGGACTGCTTTCTCATGAACTGCTAGGAGTTCCTTCTTAAAGAGCGCCCAGCCCTCATGGACACCTTAACGCTCAAGGAGCGCCTCCCATGGGACTTTTCCCACCAGCCTTCTGAACAGTCCAAAGTCTGCTCTCTGAAAGTTGAGGGCGACTCTTCTGCTAACCTCCACCTTCTTCATCTCACCCTGCACCGAGAACTCTATCATCTCATGATCGCTTTGCCCCAAGCGTCCTCCAATCTTCACATCCCCCACCAGTCCTTGTCTGTTCGCAAAGAGCAGGTCCAGGAGGGCACCGTCCCTTGTCAGGTCGCTCACCGGCTGTGTGAGGAAGTTGTCTTCCACACACTCCAGGAACCTCCGGGACTGCTTCCTTTCTGCTGTATTACACTCCCAGCCTATATCTGGGAAATTGAAGTCTCCCACAAGGACTAGAGGTAGCGATCTTGAGACTACACTCAGTTGTTTGTAGAAGAGCTCATCAGCTGCTTCTTCTTGGCTGAATTAGCCACAGATTTGGGTGGCAATAAATAACCTGGGGTTTCTCTGCTGCTGGCAATGCACCCAGAAAGTCTGGGAAGGGCCCCACTGTGCCACCCCTTGCGGCTCACCCCAGGGATTTGCTGGCCGTGGAGACCAGGGATGTCAGCAGCAGCTATCCCCACCCCACTGAATATTGTAACTGAGACCTAGCCTTGATGTTAAAGCAAAGTATGTCGTTCCCAGATGGCTTTGGAAGGAATGCGTGGCTCCTGTCAGTCTCCGGTCACTCTGCCGTGCTGCCCAAAGGACACACCTCGTCCTGCCCATCACAAGAACTGTGTGGCAAAGTGCCTTGGTCTGTCTCGGGGCACAAATCTGGGGGGAGAAATTTGGGGCATCGTGCCCCACAGGGGCTGGCAGGGCGGAGCCGGCCCCATCTCCCCTGCAGCGGCCAGCAGCCAACTGCCCAAAGCCACGGCCGTCCTGCAGCCGCTTGCAGTCGATGACAAATTGGTCACGTGCAGTTGTTCTTCAAGCTTGACAGGATGGAAAATCCCTGGGCATTTAGGTTAGGGAAAGCGGCAGGTTTGGAGGGAGCTGGTTGGCTCTGGTCAATACTTGGGATGATATTGTGACTGTTCTCTACTGCTTGTTGGGATTTTTTCCAAGTGGAAAAAGCCTTAAGTGTGCTGCTTGACAGCAGGTGACCAGGAGCCAGCAGTGGCCCAGGTGGCCACGAAGGCCAAGAGCATCCTGGCTTGGATCAGCCAAGGGGTGGCCAGCAGGAGCAGGGAAGGGATGGTCCCCCTGCACTAGATGCTGGGGAGGCCACACCTCAACTCCGGGTTCAGCTTTTGAACCCTCAGTGCAAGATAGACACTGAGGGGCTGGAGCATGTCCGGAGAATGGGGTGGAGCTGGGGAAGAGTCTGGAGCCCAGGGTTTCTGTGAGCAGCTGAGGGACCTGGGGCTGTGTAGCCTGGAGAAGAGGAGGCTGAGAGGAGACCTCATCGCTCTCTGCAGCTCCCGGAAAGCTGTTTGTGCTGAGTTGGACGCTGGTCTCCACTCTTAAGTAACCAGTGAGAGGACAGGAAAAAAGGGCCTCAGGTTGTACCAGGGGAGTTTTAGACTCAAAATCCAAAGAGTTTCCTTCGCCAAAAGAGTTCTCAGGCTCTGGCAGAGGCTGCCCAGGGAAGTAGTGGAGTCTCCACCCCTGAAGGTGTTTGAAAGCCATGTGTATGTGTTGTTGGGGACATGGTCTAGTGCTGGGCTTGGCAGTGTTAGGCTTAGGGTTAGGCTCAAAGATCTTCAAGATCTTCATCAACTTCAACACTTCTGTGAATACCTGAGGCATGGGGTGGTGCTTCACAAGGGCCGAGCATGGAACAACAAAAATGCTTGTTCTGAGTTGGTGCACAAGTTTATTTCAACTGCACAATATACTTAAGTGGCATTTCAAAAATTACTCACCCTGTGGAGCAGCAAGGAGAGGCTGCTGAAAGCTGAGAGCATCACCTGGGAACCTGGACAGTAGCAACAGAAGCAGCACTTGGGAAATCCTAGAGCAGAGGTTATTCCATAGAAGAGGGCACAGGCATTTCTGCACGGCGGTGAAGATGCCCAAGGGAAGGAGTTCAGCTCTGGGGCAACTTGATGTCCAGTGCCGCAGGCTCCTCAGATGCTCCTCACAGGACACGCCCTCCAGCCTTCTCACCACCTTACTTGCCCCCATCCTGACACCTTCAAGCACCTTACCAGCCTTCTCAAACGATACCATCTGACCGGCACACAGTGCTCGAGGGGAGGCTGCAGCAACGCCAAACTCAGCAGTCACCACCCTTGACTGCTCGTGCTACGTTTGATGCACCCCATGAGGACGTTTGCCCTCTCACCTGCCAGGACATTCAGCTGGCTCCCACCGGGCTGCTGCCCACCAGCCGCCCACATCCTTCTCCACGGGGCTGATTTCCAGCCACTCCTCTCCCAACTTTATCCTTGTGCCTGGCGTGAACAAATCCCTCATGCAGAATCCAGCATTTGTTCCCCTTCCACTTCATATCAGTGACGGTGGATGTCCCAGAGCAGGAGTTTCTCCATTGGAGAAGGCATGGGTGTTTCTGCCAGGGGAGAAGGGGATCCAATGGAAATACTTTAGCTCTTTGATACCTAGTGCTGCAGTACTCCCAGTACCTCACTGGGATGAATTCCCATGACAAATGGGATGCCATGCTGCCCTAGCAGGATATTCCAGCTGCAAACGCAGTTAGGTTCATCCTTGGCTCAAAGCAGCGCTCTCCATGGAAAGAAAAAGGACTTTGTAGAACGTGTTCTCCCTCCCGCTTCCATTTGCCAAGTGGCGCGTGCCACACTGTGATGTCACAATGAGGGGACCCAGGCATCGCAGTGACCAGGAGGCACTTGTCGTGGTGCTGCCCAGGCACCGAGGCTTCAGACGCTGCAGTCCTTCGTCCCGCTGACAGGCAGGACTCAGTCTCTCTGCTCAGGGAAAGGGCCGAGGCTCCAAGCTTTACCCGAGCTCAGCAATGAGACGTAACATGAAGTCACCTTCACCGGACTCATCCTCTGACTCGGAGGAACCAGCCTGTGCCGGTTTACGAGGAGCCAGCACCACTTCTCCCTGCACCTTTCTCAAGAAGCTCTGGGAGATGGTCACCAGCCCTCGCTTCCAGTCACTCTGGTGGGGAGGCAACGGACACTGGCTGGTGATCGCCGAAAATATGTTTGAGAAGGGAGTGCTGAGGAAGAAAGGACCACACAGGGTTTTTGGAAGTACGTGCATGGCAGACTTTATCGCCCAGCTTTCCCTCCATGGATTCAACCAAGTGGCAGCGGATTCTCGCATCTCTCTCTCTGTTGGGGAGCTGCAAGCAATGACAGCAGCGGGACAGACTCTGGGCAGGGTAAGATGGTTCCTCTCTCTCAAAAGAATCCTCAGGAAAGTCGGTTGGGTGAGGGCCCCATCACGATAAAATAGACCTTTCCCAGGCAGCCAGTGAGGATGGGGATGGAGCAGACGGACCAATTTGGTCTCAGGGTCATGGTGAGGAATTCTCCATGCAGGAATTTGCAGGTACAGAAGCGCTGACCAGAGGGATTTGGTTAGGGATGTGAAACACCATCACAGTCCCATCGCTCGGGGCTCTTTTCCTGCTCACTCTGCATCTGGCTGGACCAAGGGTTTCATTCTTCTTGTGGCATCTGCTGAACGATGACGAGACACACGTCAGCATCACGTTATTCCGGACATGACCACTGCACGATGAGGGGGCTGAAAACCAGTGGTATTTGAGGTTCTCCCTCAGTTCTCAGGCTTGGGAAAACTTTGTTTCTCTGCTCCCAAACGCTGAGAACTCCAGTGTGGTCATTCCTTAAAGAAGCTCAATTCAAACATTTGATTCAGGAGAACCTGGAGGTATCCAAGGTCCCAGGGAGCCCTTTGTCACAGCCATGCATGTCTTTCCTGCTGCAAAGGCTTGTCTAGGGAGTCTTGGGTTTTCCCTTTCCGAAAACGATGGCACTGACTCGTCTCCTTTGTGTTCTGCAGCTGCACTTCTTCTACAGCCCCTTCTTCCAGAGAGATCAGCCCCACCTCCTCAGGATGTGCACGGAATGCCCTGGGGAAAGAGAGCGAGCCCCTGCTGCAGCCCCACAGAGCCCAAGGCAGGGGGGCAAACGCACAAGAAAGAGAAGGGGTGATGCTCTGGCGACAGCAGGAGGTGCAGAGGAGGAGAACGGACCCCAGGCCTGTGCAGCCTCCAACGTCACAGCAACCGATGCGTGGGCTGACCCCGATGCCCCAAGCACCAGTGCTGGTCCAGCCCCAGCCAGACGTTGCCGCAGACACAGCCCCGATGGAGGCCAGGAGGCGGCTCGGGCTGGTCCTTCCCATCCACCCCAACGCCGCTCTCCTCCTGCCCCACTCTTCATTGGGCCCCCTCCACGACCCGACTGGTGGCCCAGGCCCGATGCTGGGCAGGGGCCCGGGAACGGCCTGCTTCCATTCCGCCCCCCAGGGCTTGTGGGGGATGGACCAGCAGCACCTGCTGCCGCTCCCCGGCCAACACCACCGTACCGCCCAGCTCCGATCTTCCGCCACTGCCCAACCTGCTCCTGTCCACCCAACCCTCGGCCTGCCCGCCAAGGGGATGGACGGTAGTCGGGGCTGGACAGCAGGAATCTTTGAAAGTGATTAGCATTGTAGAGGTAGAAATATGTTAGTCTAGGAATAAATAATGAAATGTTGTTTGTTGTCAATAATAAATCTTTTCAAGTTACGTTTTTGTCATGAGCCTGCAGTGTTGCATGTGGTTTTTGTGACTTGAGGGCAGGATTCAGGGATGAACCATGTGAACCCCATTGTTTTGCCCTCGCACCATGGATTTACCCGGTTCAGATCCCGTTCCCTCGAGCAGATCAACATTCCTTCTCAGCCTGGTGTCACCTGTGTTCTGACTGAGGGAGCACATGTTCTTCTCATCCAGGTCACCGATAAAAGAGGTTAAATACCGAGGCCTGGGAACACGGCTTGTGACCACCTCTCAATGGATTTAACTCCATTCACTCTCTGGCCTCAGACAACCAGCCACTTTTGTAACCAGCCAAGGGAACATCCACCCAAGCCTGGAGCACCCGGGCTGCCACAATCCCATCCCTTTCCTCGTCAAATTGTCTTAAATCAATGGGGATTTTTGCAAGTTCTGCTATGTTGAATCTCTGCTGTTACACAGGGTTAAGCAGAGCTGGACCTTGCTCCCAAGAGGGAGCACAAGAGGTTTCTCCTCCCCTTATTCCACCGCTTGCTTTTGGTAAGCTTCATAGAACATTTTGCGCTTTTCACCCTCCTGGAGCATGTGGATGGCTTTGCTTGTGGCTCTGGCTTTCCCGATGAAGCCGCAGAGGAAGGAGGGATGAAGGCAGGCATCACCCTTGCAGCACCTCATCCTCCTGCAGCCTTCGACCCCAAACCCAGGTCGAGTGGAGGGAACCAATTAGAATAACAGAATGACAAAATCACAGAATAACCACTTTGGAAGAGACCCACCGGATCGTCGAGTCCAACCATTCCCACCAATCTCTAAACCATGGCCATAAGTACCACATCCACCCTCACCTTAAACACCTCCAGGGACGGTGACTCAACCACCTCCCTGGGCAGACTGTTCCAGTGCCTAACCACCCTTTCCGTGAAGAATTTTTCCTTATCTCAAGCCTAAATCTCCCCTGGCGGAGCTTGAGGCCATTCCCTCTCGTCCTGTCCCCTGTCACTTGGGAGAAGAGGCCAGCACCCTCCTCTCCACAACCTCCCTTCAGGTAGTTGTAGAGAGTAATAAGGTCTCCCCTCAGCCCCCTCTTCTCCAGGCTAAACAACCCCAGCTCTCTCAGCCGCTCCTCATAAGATTTGGTCTCCAGCCCCTTCACCAGCTTCGTTGCTCTTCTCTGGACTCGCTCCAGAGCCTCAACATCCTTCTTGTGGTGAGGGGCCCAGAACTGAACACAGTACTCGAGGTGCAGTCTCACCAGTGCCGAGTACAGAGGGAGAATAACCTCCCTGGACCTGCTGGTCACGCCGTTTCTGATACAGGCCAAGAAGCCATTGGCCTTCTTGGCTACCTGGGCACACTGCTGGCTCATATTCAGTCGGCTGTCAACCAACACTCCCAGGTCCTTCTCCTCCTGGCAGCTTTCCATCAAGGCTTCTCCTAGTTTGTACCTCTGCTTAGGGTTTTTGTGCAGGACCCGGCATTTGGCCTTGTTAAACCTCCTGCCGTTGGTCTCAGCCCAGCAGTCCAGCCTGTTCAGATCCCTTTGCAGAGCCTCCCGACCCTCCAGCAGATCCACACTTTCACCCAGCTTGTGTCATCTGCAAACTTGCTAAGAGAGCACTCGATGCCTTCATCCAGGTCATTGATAAAGACATTAGACAGGACTGGACCCAGGACTGAGCCCTGGGGAACCCCACTTGTCACTGGCCTCCAGCTGGATTTAAATCCATTTACCACCACCCTCTGGGCCCGGTCATTCAACCAGGTTTTCACCCAGGAGAGTGTGCACCCGTCCAGGCCAGAGGCCGACAGTTTCCGAAGCAGAATGCTATGAGAAACTGTATCAAAGGCTTTACTGAAGTCCAGGAAGACCACATCCACAGCCTTTCCCTCGTCCAAGAGTTTAGTCACTGGGTCATAGAAGGTGATCAGATTACTCTGGCAAGACCTGCCTTTCACGAACCCGTGTTGACTGGGCCTGATCACGCGGTTCTCTTGCAAGTGCTTCTTGATTGTACTCAAGATCACCCGCTCCATGACTTTCCCCGGTACCGAGGTCAGACTGACAGGCCTGTAGTTCCCCGCATCCTCCTTGCACCCCTTCTTATAGATAGGCACGACATCAGCCTCCAGTCCAGCAGAACCTCCCCAGTCATCCAGGACTGCTGGAAGATGATGGAAAGGGGTTTGGCCAGCACATCCGCCAGTTCCCTCAAAACTCTTGGGTGGACTCCATCCAGCTCCATAGACTTGTGGGCATGTAGCTGGGCAAGCAAGTCTCTAACCACCTCCTCTCGGACCTTGGGAACCTCATACTTCTCTTCCAACCCCTGGGGTTGTGCACAGAGGGAACAATTTTCCTTACTGTTAAAGACTGAGGCAAATTAGGCATTGAGTACTTCAGCCTTGTCTTTGTCCCCTGTTACTCTTGTTGCCTCTGCATCTACCAGGGACTGGAGATTCTCCCTAGTCCACCTTTTCTTGTTGATGTATTTGTAGAAAGACTTTTTGTTGTCTTTCACAGACTTGGCCAATCGCATTTCTAGTTGGGCCTTAGCCCTTCTGATTTTTTCCCTGCACAATCTCACTTCCTCCCTATAGTCCACCCAGGATGCCTGCCCCTTCCTCCAGAGGTCGTAGACCCTCCTCTTCCTATTGATGTCTCTCAGGACCTCCCTACTCAACCACGCTGTTTTCTTACCCCGAAGGCTACTTTTCCGGAACTTGGGGACTGCTTTCTCCTGAGCTGCTAGGAGTTCCTTCTTGAAGAGCGCCCAGCCCTCATGGACACCTTTGCCCTCAAGGAGCGCCTCCCATGGGACTTTTCCCACCAGCCTTCTGAACAGTCCATAGTCTGCTCTCTGAAAGTTGAGGGCGACTCTTCTGCTAACCTCCACCTTCTTCATCTCACCCTGCACCAAGAACTCTATCATCTCATGATGGCTTTGCCCCAAGCGTCCTCCAACCTTCACATCCCCCACCAGTCCTTCTCTGTTCAAAAACAGCAGGTCCAGGAGGGCACCGTCCCTTGTCGGTTCGCTCACCAGCTGTGTGAGGAAGTTGTCTTCCACACACTCCAGGAACCTCCGGGACTGCTTCCTTTCTGCTGTATTATACTCCCAGCCTATATCTGGGAAACTGAAGTCTCCCACAAGGACTAGAGGTAGCGATCTTGAGACTACACTCAGTTGTTTGTAGAAGAGCTCATCAGCTGCTTCTTCTTGGCTGAATTAGCCACAGATTTGGGTGGCAATAAATAACCTGGGGTTTCTCTGCTGCTGGCAATGCACCCAGAAAGTCTGGGAAGGGCCCCACTGTGCCACCCCTTGCCGCTCGCCCCAGGGATTTGCTGGCCGTGGAGACCAGGGATGTCAGCAGCAGCTTCCATTTTCCCTCATCCAAGAGTTTAGTCACTTGGTCATACAAGGTGATCAGATTACTCTGGCAAGAACTAACACTAACCCTAACCCAAACCTAACACTAACACTAACCCTAACCCTAACCTTAACCCTACCCTAACCCTAACCCTAACACTATACCTAATGTTAAATCTAACCCTTACCCAAACCCTAACACTAGCCCTAACCCTAAACCTAACTCTATCCCTAACCCTAACTCTAACCTCTAAACCTCATATTAACCCTAACCCTAACCTTGACCCTAAACCGAATCCTAAACCTAACCCTTCCCCTAACCCTAACCCTAACCGTAACTCTAACCCTAACACTAAACCTAACACTAATTCATAATCCTAACTCTAACACTAACACCTAACATTAACCCTAACCCCTGAACCTAACCTTAACACTAACCCTAACCCTAATCCTAATTCTAACCCGAACCCTAAACCTAACCATAACCGTAACCCCTAACTCTAACCATAAAAAAACACTAACACTAACCCTAACATCCTAAGTCTATCCCTATCCATAACCCTAATACAAAACCTAACCCTAAACATAACTCTTAACCCTAACCCTAACACTAACCCTAATAATAACCCTTTTTCTACAACTAAAGTATAATCCTAAACCTAAGCCTAACCCAAATTTCTAACCCAAAATGTAAGCTTAACCTGAAACTTAGTCCAAACACTAAACCTTGCCCTAAACAACAACCCAAAAAATAACACTGACCCTAATAAAAAAACAAACAGAAACCCCTAACCCCTAAACATAACAAGTATCCTGAACACACAAACAAAACACTTAACCATAACTCGAACCCTTATACTAATGGTGGGCCCACACTAAACCTAAACATAAATCTAACACTAACCCTAAACATAAACCTAACCCTAAACCTAAACCAAAAACTAACACTAAATCTAAACCATACCCCAACCCTAACCCTAAAACCTAATCCTACCCTAACCCTACCCTAACCCTAACCCAACCCTAAACCTAACCCTAACCCTAATCCTAATCCTAACCCTAACCCATAAACATAACACTTAAAAATTACTCTAACCCTTGTCCTAATGGTGGTCCCACCCTAAACCTAAACATAAATCTAACCCTAACCCTAACAATAAAGCTAACCCTAACCCTAACTTTAAACCCTAACCATAACCCTAACCCTAACCACTACCAGTAACCCTAACCCGTAACTCTAATCCTAACACTAACACTAACCCTAACACTTAACTCTAACCCGTAAATATAACCGTACTCGTAACTCTAACCCTAACCCGAACCCTAACACTAACACTAACCCTAAATATAACCCTAAACCTAAACATAACACTAACACTAACCCTAACCCTATAACTTACCTTAAACCTAAACCCTAAATTGAACCCAAACCCTAATCCTAACCCTAACTTTAATCTAAATGACCTTAAGCATGATGGCCTAAACCTAACCCTAACCCTAAAGGAACACTAACCCTAAACCTAACACTAAAACTTGCCCTAATCACTAACCCTAATCCTAACACAAACCCTAATACAAACACTAACAAAAAACCCTAACCCCTAATCCTAATCCCTAAAACTGACCAATAAACTTTACACTTAAACATAACTCTAACCCTTATCCTAAAGGTGGGCCCTCCCTAAACCTAAATATATCCCTAACAAAACACCTAACCCTAACCAAACCCTAAACCTAAACCTAACCCTAACCATAACTCTAACACTAACCCTAATGACCCTACCCCTATCCTTAAACCTAACCTTAACCCCTAATCCTAACACTAACTCTTAACCTGACCCTAACCCCTAACATTAACACTTACCCTAACACTACACCTAACCATAACCCCTAACCCTAAACCTAACCATAACCCCTAACCTTAAACCTAACCCTAACCCGAAACGTAGCCCAAGCCTAACCCTAATCCTAACCATATCCTTAACCCCTAACCACAACCCTAACCATAACCCGAACCCTAAACCTAAACCTAACCCTAACCATAAACCTAACCCTAACCCTAAGCCTAACCATAAACCTTAACCTAATGACTCTAACTCTAACCCTAATCGTAACCTTACCCTAATCCTAAAGCCCTAACCCTAACCCCAAAACTAACCCTAATCCTAACACTTTTTCTACAACTAAAGTCTAATCCTACATTTTACCTTAATCTCTAACTCAAAAACTAACCCCACCCTGAAAATTAATCCTTACACTAAAACTTGCCATAAACACTAAACCCAACACTAACACTAATCCTAATCCAAACACTAACATAAAACCATAACTGTTAACCCTAACCCCTAACCCTAATCCATAAACATAACACTTAAAAATAACTCTAACCCTTATCCTAATGGTGGGCCCACCCTAAACCAAAACATAAATCTAACCCTTACCCTAATCCTGAGCGTAACCCTAAATCCTAACCCTAACACTAACATTAAACCTAACCCTAAACCTAACCCCCAACCCTAACACAAAACCTAACCATAACCCTAACCCAAATGACCCTAAGCCTAATGGCCTAAACCTAACACTAACCCTAAACATAATATCACAATTACCCTAATCCGAAACATACACTAGCCCTAACCCAAACCCTAACCCTAACACTTACCCATAAACCTAACCCTGACACTAAGCCTAAACATACCGCTAACCTTAACACTAACACTAACCCTAACACCAACAGCTAACTCTAATCCTAACCGTAACCCTAACCCTAACACTAACACTAACCCACACCCTAACCCTAACACTAACACCTAACTCTAATCCAAACCCTGACCATAACCCTAACCATAATCCAAATGAACATAATCCTAAAGGAATAAATCTAATCCTAACCCCAAAGGCACACTAACCCTAACCCTAAACTAAAACTTTATTTTAATTATGGACAAACCCTAACCCTAAACCTAACCCTAACACTAACCCCCTAACCCTATCCCTAATCCAAATTCAAACCCTAACCCTCACACAAACCATAACCCTAAACATAACTCTTAACCCTAACCCTAACACTAACCCTAATACTAACCCTTATGCTACAACTAAAGTCTAATCCTAAACCTAAACCTAACCTTAATCTCTAACACAAAAACTAAGCCTAACCTGAAACTTAATCCTAAACCTTGCCATAAACATTAACCACAACTCTAACAAAAATCCTAATCCAAACACTAACACAAGACCCTAACCTTTAACCCTAACACCTAACCCTAAAAATAACTCTAACCCAATCCCCTAACCCTAAATTTAACCCTAACGCTAACGCTAAACATAACTCCTAACCCTAACACAAACCCTAACTCTAAACCTAACCCTAAACCTAACAATAACCCTAACCCAAATGAACCTAAGCTTAATGGCCTAACACTAACCCTAACCCTAATGGCACAATAACCCTTACCCGAAAACTCACACTAGCCCTAACCCTAAACCTAAACCTAACACCTACGCTGACACTAAACCTAAACCTAACCCTAACGCTAACCCTAAGACTAACCCTAACCTTAACTCCTAACTTTAACCATAACCCTAACCCTAACAATAACCCTAACCCCCAATCCTTAACACTATCCGTAACACTATTCCAAACCCTAACCCTAAACATAACTCTTAACCCTAACCCTAACACTAACCCTAATACTAACCCTTATGCTACAACTAAAGTCTAATCCTAAACCTAAACCTAACCTTAATCTCTAACCCAAAAACTAAGCCTAACCTGAAACTTAATCCTAAACCTTGCCATAAACATTAAACACAACTCTAACAAAAATCCTAATACAAACACTAACACAAGATCCTAATCTTTAACCCTAACACCTAACCCTAAAAATAACTCTAACCCTATCCCCTAACCCTAAACTTAACCCTAACTATAACACTAAACATAACTCCTAACCCTAACACAACCCCTAACTCTAAACCTAAACATAACCCTAACAATAACCCTAACCCTAAACCTTAACTTAACCCTAACCCTAACCATAACCCTAACCCAAATGAACCTAAGCTTAATGGCCTAACACTAACCCTAACCCTAATGGCACAATAACCCTAACCCGAAACTCACACTAGCCCTAACCCTAAACCTAAACCTAACACCTACACGGACACTAAACCTAAACCTAACCCTAACGCTAACCCTAAGACTAACCCTAACCCTAACTCCTAACTTTAACCATAACCCTAACCCTAACAATAACCCTAACCCCCAATCCTTAACACTATCCGTAACACTATTCCAAACCCTAACTCTAAACATAACTCTTAACCTCAACCCTAACCCTAAACCTAATCCTAAAACTTATTCTACAACTAAAGTCTAATCCTAAACCTAACCCTAACCTTAATCTGTAACCCAAGAACTGAGCCTAACATGAAACTTATTCCTAACTCTAAACCTTGCCCTAAACACTAAACACTATACTACACTAACCTTAATCCAAACAAAACACAAAACCCTAACCCTTAACCCAAACACCTAACCATAACCCATACGCATAACAATTAACCATAACTCTAACCTTTATCCTAATGGTGGACCCTAAACCTAAACATATATCTAACCATAAATCTAACGATAAACTTAAATTTAATCCTAACCCAAATGACCCTAAGAGTATTGGCCTAACCCTAACCATAACCCTAACCCTAAAGGCACACTAATCATATTCCCACCCTAACCCTCACCCTAACACTAACCCTAACACTAACCCTAATCCTAACCCTAACCCTAACCCTAAACCTAACCATAACCCTAATCCTAACCCTAACGCAACCCTAACCCAAACCCTAACCCTTACCCTAACCCTATCCCTAAACCTAACCATAACCCTAACCCTAAACCTAATGACCCTAACCCTAACCCCCTAACCCTATCCCTATCCCTAACCCTAATACAAACTCTAACCCTAAACATAACTCTTAACTCTAACCATAACACTAACTCTAATCCTAAACCTTATGCTACAACTAAAGTCTAATTCTAAACCTAAACCTAATCTTAATCTCTAACCCAAAATCTAAGCCTAACCTTAAACTTAATCGTAAATCTAAACCTAGCCCTAAACAATAAATACTACACTAACAATATCCCTAGTCAAAACATTAACACAAAACCCTAACCTTTAGATTTAACCCCTAAACCTAACCCATAAACATAACAATTAACCATAACTCTAACCCTTATCCTAATGGTGGGCCTACCCTAAACCTCAACATAAATCTAACCCTAACCATAAACTTAACCCTAACGCTAATCCAAATGACCCTGAGCCTAAAGGCCAAACGAAAACTCTAACCCTAATGGCACTCTAACCCTAACCCAACACTATCCGTAACTCTAAACCTAACAACAACACTAAAACTAACCCTATCCCCTAACATTAAACTGATCCCTAACCCTGATCCATACCCTAAACCTAGCCCTAACCCTAACCCTAACCCAAAATGAACCCTAAACTAACCCTAAACCTAAACCTAACCCGAACCCTTACACTAACTATAACCCTAACCCTAATCCTAACCCTAACCATAATGACCCTAATCCTAATCCTAACCCTAACATTAACACTAATACCCGAATCCTATTCCTAACACTAATCCAAACTGTAACCTTAAAAATAAATCTTAACTCTAACACTAACCCTAATACTAACCCTTATTCTACAAATAAATTGTAATCCTAAACCTAACTTTAATAGCTAACCCAAAAAAAAGCCTAACCTGAAACTTAATCCTAGCCCTAAACCTTGCTCTAAACACTAAACACAACACTAACCCTAACCCTAACAATAATCCTACCCTAACTCTAATGACACCAACCACAACCCTAACACTAACCGTAAATCTACACCAACACTATCACTAACCCTAACACCTAAGCCTAATACTAAACCTAAATCTAACACAAACCCTAACACTAACACGTAACTCTAACCCCTAACCCTAACCCTAAACATAAAACAACCCTACCCATAACACTAACCGTAACCCTAACCATAACCCTAACACCTAACCCCAGCCCTCACCCTAACCCTGACCCTAACCCTAACCCTAACCCTACCCTAACCCTAACCCTAACCCTAACCCTAACCCTAACCCTAACCCTAACAGTCACGCAACCCTAACCCTAATCCTAACACCTAGCCCTAAGCCTAACCCTTATCCTAACCCTAACCCTAACCCTAATTCTAAACCTAACAACAAACTCTACTGCCTAACCCTAACCCTAACAGTCACGCAACCCTAACCCTAACCCTAACACCTAGCCCTAAGCCTAACCTTTATCCTAACCCTAACCCTAATTCTAAACCTAACAACAAACTCTACTGCCTAACCCTAACCCTACCCATAACCCAACACTAACCATAACCCTAATCCTAACCTTAACCCTAACCCAAAAGACCCTAAGCCTAATGGTCTAACCCTAACCCTAACCCTAATAGCAAACTAACACTAACCGAGCATAACCATAACCATAACTCTAACCCTATCCCTAAAAATAACCCTAAACACCTAACCCTAAACCTACCCCTAACCCTAAACCTACCCCTAACCCTAATCCAAATCCTAAATTTAACCCTAACCCTAATACAAACCTAACCCTAACCATAACCCTAACATTAACGCTAAACCTGACCCTAACCCTAACCCTAACACTAATCCTAACCCTAACAATATCGATATCCCTAACCCTATCCCTCACTCTAATCCTACCCCTAACCCCTAACCACTAACCCTAAACCTAACCCTAAAACTAACCCCTATCCCTAACCCCTAAACTTATCCCTAATACTAACACTTACCCTAATCCTAACCCTAAACCCAACCCTAACCATAACACTAACCCTAACCTTAACAAGAATCATAACCTAAACATTACCCATAACCCCCTAAGCCTAACACTATCCCTAACCCTAATCGAAACCCTAACCCTAAACATAAATCTTAACCCTAAACCTAACACTAATCCTAACCCTAACCCTTATTCTACAACTAAAGTCTAATCATAAATCTAAACCTAAACTTAATCTCTAACCCAAAAAACAAAGCCTAACCTGGAACTTAATCCTAACCTTAAAACTTGCCCTAAACACTAACCCCAACAATAACCCTAATCCAAACAATAACACAAAACCCTAACCCCTAACCCTATACCTAACCCTAATCCAAACCCTAACACTAAATCTAACTCTAACCCTAACTCAAGCCCTAAATCTAACCCTAACCCTAACCCTAACCCTAACGCAACCTTAACCCTAACCAGAACCATAAGACTAGCCCTAACATTAACACTAACAATATCCCTAATCGCTAACACTAACCCCCAACCCTACCCTAACCCTAATCCAAACTCTAACCCTTACTCTAATCCAAATCCTAACTCAAGCCCTAACCCTAACCCTAACCATTACCCTAACCCTAACCCTTATTCTAAGCGTAACCCCTAAACTTAGCCCAAGCCCTAACACTAACAATAACACATAACTCTAACACCTAACCGTAAACCTAACCCTAACACAAACCTAATTCTAACCCTAACCCTGAACCTAATCCTACAACTAAGCCTAACTCTAACTCTAATCCTACACCTAAGCCTAACCCTAACCCTAACCCTAATGACCCTAACCATAATCCTAACACTAACCCTAACCCCCTAAACCTAACCCTAATCCAAACCCTAATCCTAAACATAAATCTTCACCCTAACCCTAACATTAACCCTAATCCTAAAGTTTACTCTACAACTAAGGTCTAATCCTAAACCTAAAACTAACCTTAATCTCTAACCCAAAAAATTAAGCCTAACCTGAAACTTAATCCTAACCCTAAACCTTGCCCTAAACACTAATCCCAACACTAACACTAACACTAATCCAAACACTAACACAAAACCCAAACTCCTAAACCTAACTCCTAACCTTAATCCATAAACATAACTCTTAGCCATATTGCTAACCCTTATCCTAATGTTGGGCCAACCTTAAACCTAAACATAAATCTAACCCTAACCCTAACCATAATGGCACACTAAACTTCACCGAAACCTAAACCTTAACTTAATCTCTAACCCAAACCCCTAAGCCTAACCTGAAACTTAATCCTACCCCTAAACCTTGCCCTAAACACTAACCCGAACACTAACACTAACTCTAAGCAAAACACTAACACAAAACCTTAACCCCTAAACCTAACTCCTAATCCTAACCCCAAAAAATAAGACTTAACCATAACTCTAACCCTTATCCTAAAAGTGGGCCTACCCTAAAACGTAACATAAATCTAAGCCAAACTCTAAGCCCTAAACATAAACTTAACCCTAACACTAACTCTAACCCTAACCCCTAAACCTAAACCTAACTCTAACCCTAACCCTAATGACCCTAAACCTAACCCTAAACCAACACTAACCCTAACCCTAACACCTAACCCTAATACTAAACCTAACTCTAACAAAAACCATAAGACTAACAGCTAAGTCTAACCCCTACCCTATCCCGAACCCTAACCCTAACCGTAACACAACCCTAACACTAACCCTAACGCTAACTCTAACACCAACCCTAATGACTGTAACCCTAACAATAAACCTAACCTTAATTATAACACAATCCTAACCCTAACCTTACATCTAGCACTAACCCTGACCCTAACCCTAATCATAACACCTAACTCTAACCCCTAACCCTAAACCTAAACCTAACTCAACCCTAACAATAAACCTAACCCTAAACCTAACACTAACACTAACCATAACCCTAAACCTAACCCAAAAGACACAAAGACTAAAGGCCTAAACCTAATCCTAACCCTAATGGCACACTAAACCTAACCCAACCCTAACCCTAACTCTAAAACAGACCGTAAACGACTAACCCGAAACCTATCCCTAATCCTAATACAAATCCTACATCTAACCCCATCCCTAATCCTAACCCTAACACTAAACCTAACACTAATCATAACCCTAAACATAACTATTAACTCTAACACAGATCCTAAATCGAAACCTACCCTAACCCTAAACCTAACCCTAAAACTATCCCTAATCCTAACCCTAAACATAACTCTTAACCCTAACCCTAACACTGACCCTAATCCTAACCCTTATTCTACAACTAAAGTCTAATCCTAAACCTAAACCTAATCTCTAACCCAAAACCCTAAGCCTAACCTGAAACTTAATCCTGCCCCTAAACACTAACCCGAACCATAACAATAACTCTAAGCAAAACAATAACACAAAACCCTAACCACTAAACCTAACCCCTAATTCTAACCCATAAAAATAACACTTAACCAAAACTCTAACCCTTATCCTAATCGTGGGCCCACCCTAAAACTTAACATAAATCTAACACAAACTCTAAAACCTAAACCTAAACCATAACCCCACCCTAACACAAACCCTAACCCTAACTCTAAACCTAACCCTAAACCTAACCCTAATCCCTACCACTAACCCTAACACTAACCCTAACCATAATCCTAACACTATTGAGCCTAAACCTAACACTAACCCTAACCACTAACCTTAAATCTAACTCTAACCCTAACCCTAAACCTAACCCTAACCACTAACCTTAAATCTAACTCTAACCCTAACCCTAAATCTACCCCTAAACCCTAACCCTACCCATAACCTTAAGCATGACCTTAACCCTATCACTAACCCTAACCCTAATTGTAACACCCAAACCTAACCCTAACACTAACTGTAACACTAACCCCTAACCATAACCCTAACCATAACCCCTAACTCCAACCCTAAACCAAACGTAACCCTAACCCTAACCATAACACCTAACCCTAACACTAACCATATCCCTATCTCTAACCAAACCCTAACCAGAACCCTAACCCTATCCCTAACCCTAATCCTAACCCCTAAGACCAAGTCTAAACCTAACACTAACTCTAAACATAACCCTAACCCTAACGACCCTAATCCTATCCCTAAACCTATCCCTAAACATAACCGTAACCCTAACACTAACCCTAACACCTAACCATAACACTAACCCAACCCTAACAGTACACTTAACCCTGTCCCTAACCCTAACACTAGCCCTAAACCCAACCCCAACCATAACCCTAATCCTAACACGAACCCTAATCATAATCCTAAACCTTTAACCTAACCCCAAACCTAATCCTAACCCTACATCTAACCCTACCCCTAACCCTAACACCTAAATCTAACCCCTAACCCTAACCCTACTCTTAACACAAGTCTAACCCTAAAACAAACACTAACCCTAAACCTAGCCCTAACCCTTACCCTAAATCTAACCCTAACCAAAATGACCCTAAGCCTAATGGCCTAACACTAACCCTAACCTTAATGGCACACTAACCCTAACCCAAAATTAACCATAAAACTAACCCTAATTGTAACCATAACACTAACCCTAACCCCCAAACTTAACCCTATCCCTAACTCTAAACCAAACCCTAAATCTAACCCTAAACCTAACCCTAACCCTAAACATAACCCTTAACCGTAACCCTAACACTAACCCTAATCCTAACCCTTATTCTACAACTAAAGTCTAATCCAAAACCTGAACCTAACCTTAATCTCTAACACGAAAAATAAGCCTAACCTTAAACTTAATGTTAGCCCCAAACCTTGCCCTAAACACTAACCCCAACACTAACACTAACCCTAATCCAAACACTATAACAAAACAAAAACTCCTAAACCTAACACCTAACCCTAACCCATAAACATAATACTTAACTGTAATTCTAAACGTTATCCTAAGAGTGCGCCCACCATAACCCTAAAGATAAATCAAAACCTAAACCTAACCCTAACACTAACCTTAACTTTAACCATAAACCTAACCCTAACACTAACACTTACCCTAACCCCTAACCTTAACCCTAACCATAACCATAACCCTAACATTAAGCCTAATCCTAAACCAACCCTAACACTAACCCTAACCCTAACACCTAACAATAACAATATACCTAACCCTAACACAAACCCTAACACTAACAACAAACTCTAAGGATTAACCCTAACCCTAACCCTAATCCTGACCCAACCCTAACCCAAACCTTAATTGTAACCCTATCCCTAACCCTAACCCTAACCTTAACAAACCTAATCCTATCAATAACACCTAACCCTAACACTAACTCTAACCCTAACCCTAACCCTAACCCTAACCCTAACACCAACCCTAACCCAAATGACCCTAAGATTTATGGCCTAACCCTAATCCTAATGGCACACTAACCCTATCCCAACCCTAACCATAACACTAACCCTAACCATAACACTAACGCTTACCCCCTAACCCTAACCATATCCCTAACACTCATCCAAACCCTAACCCTAAATATAACTCTTAACCCTAACCCTAATACTAACACTAATCCTAACCCTTATTCTACAATTAAAGCCTAATCCTAAACTTAAACCTAACCTTAATCTCTAACACAAAAAAGAAGCCAAACCTGAAACTTGATTCTAGCCCTAAACCTTACACTAAAACCTAACCCCAACACTAAAAATAACACTAATCCAAACACTAACACAAAACCCTAACTCCTAACTATAACCTCTAACCCTAACCCAATAAAAAAAATACTTAACTATCATTCTAACCCTTATCCTAATGGTGGGCCCACCCTAAGACTAAACATAAATCTAAACCTAACCCTAAACCTAACTTTAACCCTAAACCTAACCCTAACATTAACACTAACCCTAAACCCAAACCCTAACCCTAACCCTAACCTAACCATAACCCTAAGACTAAATCTAACCCTAAACCAACCCTAATCCTAACCCTAACACAAACCCTAACACCTAACTATAACCTTTAACCCTAACCCTAACCCTGACACAACCCTAACCATAACCATAACCCTAAACCTAATGACCCTAACCCTAAACCTAACCGTAACCATATCCCTAACGCTAAACCTAACCATAACCATATCCCTAACCCAACCCCAACCCCAACCCAAACCCTAACACCTAACCCTAACACTAACCCAACCCTAACACTAACCCTAATGCTAACAATGACCCTAACACTAACACCTAACTCTAACCTCTAACCCTAATCCTAACTCAAACTTAACTCTAACCCTAACTGTAACCCTTACCCTTAACCTTAAACCCAAACCTAACACTAACCTTACCCTTAACCCTAACCCTGATGACCTTAACAATAACACTTACTCTAACCCTAAACCTAACCCTAAAACCTAACCCTAAAATTAACACTAACCCTAGCCATAAAACTTAACCCTAACCCTAACCGTAACTCTGAACCTAACCATAACCCAAATCTAACCCTAAACCGAACCCTAACACTAAATATAAAACTAACAATAACCCAACCCTAACCCTAACCCTAATATTATCCCTAGCACTAAACCTTTACCCTAACTTTAACCCTAACACCTAAGATTAACACTAACCCTAGCTGTAACACTTACCCTAACCGTAACCCTAACCCTAACTCCTAATCCTAACCATAACCCTTATCCTAATCTTAACCCTAACACTAACTATTTAACCATAAACCAAAACCTAACCCTAAATTTAAACCTAACCCTAATCCTAACACCTAACCCTAAAACTAATCTTAACCCTAATGACCCTAATCCTTACCCTAACACTAACTCTAATGACACACTAAACCTAACCCTAAAACTAACCCTTATTTTAATTTTGGACCGACTTTACCCCTAAACAGGACACTAACCCTAACCTTAACCATATAACTAACCCCAATCCAAAACCTAACCCAAAATATTATTCTTAACTCTAACCCTAACAGAAACCCTAATCCTAACCCGTATTTTACAACTAAAGTCTAACCCTAAACCTAAACCTAATATTAATCTCTAACCCATAAACTAAGCCTGACCTGAAACTTAATCCAAGCCCTAAACCTTGCCCTAAACACTAGACACAATACTAACACTAACCCTAATCCAAACACTAACACAAAACCCTAAACATTAACCCTAACCCATTACATAACACTTAACTATAATTCAAACCCTTATCCTAATGGTGGGACCACCCTAATCCTAAACATAAATCTAACCCTAATACTAAACCTAACCCTAACAGTAACCCTAACTTTAACTATAAACCGAACCGTAACCCTAAAACTAACACTAACACCTAAAACTTACGTTAACCCTCACCCTAAACCAAACCTAACCCTATCCCTAAACCTAACCCTAATAATAACCCTAAACCTAAACGTAAACCTAAACCTAACCTTAAACCTAACAATAACCATAAACCTAACACTAACACTTTATTCTAAACCTAACCCTAAACCTAACCAAAACCCTAAAAAGTAACAATAAACATAACCTTAACCCTAACCTTAACCCTAAACTTAACCCTAACCCTAACCCCTAATCCTAAATTTAACCCTAAACCAAACCCTAACCCCTACCCTAACCCTAAATTTAACCCTAACCCTAATCTTAACACCTAACCCTAACCCTAACCCTAACCCTAACCCTAACCCTAACCCTAAACAATAATCCTAACCCTAAACCATAACCCTAAGCCTAACACTAAATCTTAACTCTAACCCTAACCCTAACCCTAAACCATAAACCTAAGCCTAACCCTCACCCTAACACTAACACCTAACTCTAATCCAAACCCTAACCCTAACCATAATCCAAATGAACCTAATCCTAATGGCCTAAACCTAACCCTAGCCCTAAAGGCACACTAATCCTAACCCTAAACTAAACCCTTATATTAATTATGGACCAACCCTATCCCTAAACCTAACACTAACCCTAACCCCTAACCCAGCCCTATCCCTAATCCAAATTCAAACCCTAACCCTAACACAAACCCTAACCTTAAACATAACTCTTAACCCTAACCCTAATACTAACCCTAATCCTAACACTTATGCTACAACTAAAGTCTAATCCTAAACATAAACCTAACCTTAATCTCTAACACAAAAACTAAGCCTAACCCGAAACTTAATCCTAAACCTTGACATAAACATTAAACACAACTCTAACACAAACCCTAATCCAAACACTAACACAAAACCCTAACCTTTAACCCTAACACCTAACCCTAACCCATAAACATAACACTTAACCGTAACTCTAACCCTTATCTAAATGGTGGGCCCACCCTAAACTAAAACATAAATCTGACCCGAACCCTAACCATAAACCTAACCCTAACACTAACCCAAATGACACTAAGTCAAATGGCCTAACCTTAACACTAACCCTAACCCTAATGGCATATTAACCCTAATCCCACCTTAACGATAACCCTAACCCTAAGCCTAACCATAATCCCAACCCCCTAAATCTAACTCTAACCCTAACCCTAAACGTAACCCTAACACAACACTAAACCTAACTCTAACCCGAACCCTAACACTTAGCCTAAACCTAATCCTAACTCAACCTTAACCCTAACCCTAACACCTAAACCTAACCCTAACACTAACCCAAAATATAACCCTAACCTAAAATTAACACTAACCCTAACCCCTAACCCTAAACTTAACCCTAATGCTAACACTAAACATAACCCTAACAATAACCCTAACCCTAATCCTTAACCTAACCCTAACCCTAACCATAATCCTAACCCAAATGAACCTAAGCTTAATGGCCTAACACTAACCCTAACCCTAATGGCACACTTACCCTAACCCGAAACCTAACACCAGCCCTAACCCTAACACTTACCCTGACACTAAAACTAAACTTAACCCTAACGCTAACCCTAACCCTAACCCTAAACCTAACCCTAACCCTAACCCTAACCCCTAACTTTAGCCATAACCCTAACAATAACTATAACCCCCAAACCTTAATCCTATTCCTAACCCTATTCCAAACCCTAACTCTAAACATAACTCTTAACCCTAACCCTAACACTGACCCTAATGCTAAAACTTATTCTACAACTAAAGTCTAATTATAAACCTAAAACTAACCTTAATCTGTAACTCAAAAACTAAGCCTAACATGAAACTTAATCCTAACTCTAAAACTTGCCCTAAACACTAAACACTACACTACACTAACCTTAATCCAAACACTAACACAAAACCCTAACCCTTAACCCAAACACCTAACCATAACCCGTACACATAACAATTAACCATAACTCTAACCATTATCCTAATGGTGGACCCTAAACCTAAACATATATCTAACCATAACCCTAACCATAAACTTAAATCTAATCCTAACCCAAATGACGTAAAGATTAATGGCGTAACCCTAACCCTAACGTTAATGGCACGTAACGCTAACCCAACGCTAAACATAACCCTAAGCCTAACACTAACACTAACCCTAAATCTAACCCTTATTCTACAACTAAAATCTAATCCTAAAGCTAAACATAACCTTAATCTATAACCCAAAAACTAAGGTTAACCTGAAACTTAATCCTAACCGTAAACCTTGCCTAAACACTAACCCCAACACTAACACAAACCCTTATCAAAACACTAACACAAAACCCTAACCCCTAACCCTAACCCCCAAAACCTAACCCATAAACATTGCACTTCAGCATAACTCTAAACCTTATCCTAATAGTGGGCCCACCCTAAACCTAAACATAAATCTAACCCTAACCCTAACCCAACACTAACCCTAACACTAAACCTAAACAATAACCCTAACACTAACCTTAAACCTAAAGCATAACCTTAACATTAACATTAACCCTAACCCCTGACCATAACTCTAACCCTAACCCTAAACGTAACCCAGCCCTAACCCTAACCCTAATAACACTAACCCTAACCCTAAACCTAACCCAACGCTAACCCTAATGCCTAACCCTAATCCTAACCCTAACTCTAACCCAAACCTAACCCTAACTCTTAACCTATCCCTAACTATAATCCAAACCCTCACTCTGAACATAACTCTTAATCCTAACCCTAACAATAACCCTAATCCTAACTCTTATTCTAAAACTAAAGTCTAATCCTAAACTTAACATTAATCTTAAACTCAAAAACTAAGCCTAACCTGAAACTGAATCCGAACCCTAAAACTTGCCCTAAACACTACACCTAACACTAAAACTAATCGTAATCCAAACACTAACACAAAACCCTAACTACTTACCCTAACACCTAACCTAACCCATAAACATAACACTTAACCATAACACTAACCCTTATCCTAATGGTGGGCCCATCCTAAACCTAAATATAAATCTAATCCTAACCCTAATCCTAACCCTAACCCTAATCCTAACCCTAACCCTTACCGTAACCCTAACCCTAACACCTAACTCTAACTATAACCCTGAACTTAAATCTAAACTTAACCTTAACCCTAACCCTAATCCAAACCCCCTAAACCTAACCCTATCCCTAACTCTAATCCAAACCCTAACCCTAAACATAACTCTTAACCCTAACCCTAAAAATAACCCTAATCCTAACCCTTATTCTACAACTAAAGTCCAATCCTAAACCTAAAACTATGCTTAACCTCTAACACAAAAACTAAGTCTAATCTGAAACTTAATCCAAATCTTAAACCTTGCCCTAAACACTAAACCCAACACTAACACTAACACTAATGCAAACACTAACACAAAACCATAACCCCTAACCCTAACCCCTAACCCTAACCCATAAACATAACATTCACCAGAACTCTAACACTTATCCTAATCTTGGGCCCACACTAAACCGAAATATAAATCTAATCCTTACCCTAACACTAACCCAAATGGCCCTAACACTAATTGCCTAACCCTAAAGGGACACTAAACCTAACCCTAAAACTAACCCTTATTTTAATATTGGACCGACCCTAACCCTAAACATGACATTAACCCTAAACCCCTAATCCTAAACCTATACCTAACCCTAACACTAACCCTAAACCTAACGCAATACAAACCCTAAAACTAACCCTAACTCGGATCCTAAATCTAGCCATAAACCTAACCTAAAACTAAATCTAACACGAACCCCTAACCCTAACTCTAACCCTAACCCTAAAATCTAACCCCTAATATTAACCCTAAAACCTAACCCCTAATATTAACCCTAACACTAACCCTAACCCTAACCCTTACCCTTACCCTAACAGTAACCCTATACCTAACCCCTAACGCTAACCATAACATTAACCATAACCCATAAACTAAAGCTAACATTAAACCTAAACATAACCCTAACACTCACACTAATCATAACCCCTAACCCTAACCAAAAAACAAAGCCTAACCGTAACACTAACCCTAACACCTAAAATTAACCCTAACCTTAACTTTAACTCGAAACCTTACCCTAAAACTACCCCTAACCCCTAACCCTACCCATAACCTTAACCATGACCTTAACCCTATCACTAACCCTAACCCTAATCGTAACACCCAAAGAAGACTGGGGACAATTATGCAAAAATCGAGGTAAAATCGTAAGAAATGTTGTGGCATTTACTTAAAACTGGAGGATAATTACCCCACATTTGGGGATAATTAGAGAAAGTCTGGGACATCTGCACAAAATTTCAGGAAAATTACAAGATATTTGGGGACAGTTACTCAAAATTCTGAGACAACTCCCATAAACTCGGGCGCACTTACCCTCAACCCGGGGACTATTACAAGAGGATTTGGGACAATTACTCAAAATTTAGAGGCAATTTCCCAAGACTTTGGGACAATTTCTCATAATTTGTGGCAAATTGCCCAAAATTATGCCGACAATTACCACAAATTTTTGGCCACAATTACCTGAAATATGGAGAGAATGACACAAATTTTGGCAAAATTACCCCAAATTTGGAGGCAGTTACCCCAAATTTCATAAGGATTATTCAAAATCTGGTGACAGTTACACAAAATGCGTGGCAGACTACAAGAATTTTAGGGACAATTACCCAACAGTGGGAGACGGTTGCCCAACATTTTGAGAGAATGCTCCACATTTTGCGGCCGTTACCAAACCTATGAGCACAATTACTCTAAATTTCAGGAAAGTGACCCTAATTTGGGGACAATGATACAAAATTCGATGAAAACGATAAGAAATCTTGTGAAAATGACTCAAAATTTGGTGACAGTTACCCCAAATCCGGCGACAATTAACAAAATTTGGAGAAAATGTCCATCGTTTTGAGATAGCTCCTCCAAACTGGGGGGGCAATTACCCGAAGTTTGCGGATAATTTCCCGAAATTTGGAGACAGTGACCGAAAATTTGAGTAGGATTACCCAAAATTGGGAGAGAATGACTCAAAATTTGAGGGCAATTACCCCAAATTTGGAGAGAATGACTCAAAATTTGGGAAAAAGTACTCAAAATTTGGTGACAATTACCCAACAAGGGGGGGACAATGACTAAAAATGTGGGCAAACTTACCTAAAATTTTGAGGCAATAACCCCAAATCGGGTGAAAATTATGCGACATTTGGGGACAATTATCCACCATTTGGGGACAAATACACCAAATTTGAGGAAATTTATTAGACATGTTGGGCCAATTACCCAAAATTTGGAGACAGTTACTCAGGATTTGGGGACAATTACCCAAATTTGGAGACAATTTCTGAAATTTGGGAAAACGACAGAAAATTTGGGGACAATTACTAAAAATTGGGGCAAAATGACCCCCGATTTAGGGACAATTTCCCCAACATATGTCAAAAACGACACAACGTTTGGAGACAATTACGCAAAAATTGGAGACAATTACTTAGAATTTGGGGTCAACTACCCAACGTTTGGTGACAATTTCCCTCAGTAGGAACACAACTATCAAAACTGTAGAGACAAATACACGAAACTTGTGGAAGATTTTAATGACTTGAATCACCACTGCCCATAACTTTGATACAAGTCAGAAGACAATTACTCAAAATTTGGTTATAGTTACCGAGAATTTGGGACAATTACATAAGTTTTCGGAAAAATGACACAAAATTTGTGGGAAGATACACACAATTTTGAGACAATGCCTAAGAATTTGGCAAAACGCCTAAACAATTTGCGATGATTATTACAAATCTGGGGTTAATGACTCAAAACCTGGCGGGCGACCATTACTAGAAGTTTTTAGGCAGTTATTTCAAATTTGTGCACAATTACTGAAAACTTGGGAGTAATGACCCCACGTTTGGAGGAAATGACTTAAAATCTGGGGACAATTACCCCAAATGTGGAGACAACACCCTAACCCTAACCCTAAAACACTACCCCGAAACCCAACTCCAATTTTTGGACACTTACCCAAAATCTGGAGATAATTCCTCAAAGTTTGTGGACAATTGCCTAAAATTGGAGGACAATTCCCCAAGAGTTTGAGACAATTACCCCAAACTGGGAGACAATTGCCCAACATTTGGAGAAGATTACTCAAAATAGTCTGACATTTACCTCGATTTGGGGGAAATTGCCCAGGGTTTGGAGAAAATGATGCAAGATTTGGGGACAATTACACAAAATTGGTGGAAAATTACGCCTGATTTTGAGACGACTGTCCAGATTTTGCTGGCAAATACCCCAAATCTGCAGACATTTACTCTAAACTTGAGGAAAATTACCCGAGACTGGGGACAATTATACAAAAATCAAGGTAAAATCGTAAGAAATGTTGTGGCAGTTACTTAAAATTGGAGGACAATTACCCCACATTTGGGGATAATTAGAGAAAGTCTGGGACATCTGCACAAAATTTGAGGAAAATGACAAGATATTTGGAGACAGTTACTCAAAATTCTGAGACAACTCCTATAAACTCGGGCGCACTTACCCTAAACCCGGGGACTATTACAAGAGGATTTGGGGACAATTACTCAAAATTTGGAGGCAATTTCCCAAGACTTTGGGACAATTTCTCAAAATTTGTGGCAAATTGCCCAAAATTTTGCCGACAATTACCACAAATTTTTGGCCACAATTACCTGAAATATGGAGATAATTACACAAATTGTGGCAAAATTACCCCAAATTTGGAGGCAGTTACCCCAAATTTCATAAGGATTATTCAAAATCTGGTGACAGTTACGCAAAATGCGTGGCAAACTACAAGAATTTTAGGGACAATTACCCAACAGTGGGAGACGGTTGCCCAACATTTTGAGAGAATGCTCCACATTTTGTGGCCGTTACCAAACCTATGAGCACAATTACTCTAAATTTCAGGAAAGTGACCCTAATTTGGGGACAATTATACAAAATTCGATGAAAACGATAAGAAATCTTGAGAAAATGACTCAAAATTTGGTGACAGTTACCCCAAATCCGGGGACAATTAACAAAATTTGGAGAAAATGTCCATCGTTTTGAGATAGCTCCTCAAAACTGGGGGGGCAATTACCCGAAGTTTGCAGATAATTTCCCGAAATTTGGAGAGAGTTACCGAAAATTTGAGGAGGATTACCCAAAATTGGGAGAGAATTACTCACAATTTGAGGGCAATTACCCCAAATTTGGAGAGAATGACTCAAAATTTGGGAAAAAGTACTCAAAATTTGGTGACAATTACCCAACCAGGGGGGGACAATTACTAAAATTGTGGGAAAACTTACCTAAAATTTTGAGGCAATAACCCCAAATCGGGTGAAAATTATCCGACATTTGGGGACAATTATCCACCATTTGGGGACAAATACACCAAATTTGAGGCAAATTATTAGACATGTTGGCCAATTACCCAAAATTTGGAGAGAGTTACTCAGGATTTGGGGACAATTACCCAAATTTGGAGACAATTGCTGAAATTTGGGAAAACGACAGAAAATTTGGGGACAATTACTAAAAATTGGGGCAAAATGACCCCCGATTTAGGTACAATTTCCCCAACATTTGTCGAAAACGACACACCGTTTGGAGACAATTACGCCAAAATTGGAGACAATTACTTAGAATTTGGGGTCAATTCCCCAACGTTTGGTGACAATTTCCCTCCGCAGGAACACAACTATCAAAACTGTAGAGACAAATACACGAAACTTGTGGAAGATTTTAATGACTTGAATCACCACTGCCCTTAACTTTGAGACAAATTTGAAGACAATTACTCAAAATTTGGTTACAGTTACCGAGAATTTGGGACAATTACACAAATTTTTGGGAAAATGACACAAAATTTGTGGGAAGATACACACAATTTTGAGACAATGCCTAAGAATTTGGCAAAACGCCTCAACAATTTGCGACGATTATTACAAATCTGGGGCTAATGACTCAAAACCTGGCGGGCGACGATTACTAGAAGTTTTTAGGCAGTTATTTCAAATTTGTGCACAACTACTGAGTAATTGGGGAGTAATGACCCCAAGTTTGGAGGAAATGACTTAAAATCTGGGGACAATTACCCAAATTTGGGGACAACTACCCCAAATGTGGAGACAACACCCTAACCCTAACCATAAGACACTAACCCCAAACCCAACTCCAATTTTTGGACACTTACCCAAAATCTGGAAATAATTCCTCAAAGTTTGTGGACAATTGCCTAAAATTGGAGGACAATTCCCCAAGAGTTTGAGACAATTACCCCAAACTGGGAGACAATTGCCCAGCATTTGGAGAACATGACTCAAAATAGTCTGACATTTACCTCGATTTGGGGGAAATTACCCAGGGTTTGGAGAAAATGATGCAAGATTTGGGGACAATTACACAAAATTGGTGGAAAATTACGCCTGATTTTGAGACGACTGTCCAGATTTTGCTGGCAAATACCCCAAATCTGCAGACATTTACTCTAAACTTGAGGAAAATTACCCGAGACTGGGGACAATTATACAAAAATCGAGGTAAAATCGTAAGAAATGTTGTGGCAATTACTTAAAATTGGAGGACAATTACCCCACATTTAGGGATAATTAGAGAAAGTCTGGGACATCTGCACAAAATTTGAGGAAAATGACAAGATATTTGGGGACAGTTACTCAAAATTCTGAGACAACTCCCATAAACTCGGGCGCACTTACCCTAAACCCGGGGACTATTACAAGAGGATTTGGGAAAATTACTCAAAATTTGGAGGCAATTTCCCAAGACTTTGGGACAATTTCTCAAAATTTGTGGCAAATTACCCAACATTTTGCCGACAATTACCACAAATTTTTGGCCACAATTCCCTGAAATATGGAGAGAATGACACAAATTTTGGCAAAATTACCCCAAATTTGGAGGCAGTTACCCCAAATTTCATAAGGATTATTCAAAATCTGGTGACAATTACGCAAAATGCGTGGCAAACTACAAGAATTTTAGGGACAATTACCCAACAGTGGGAGACGGTTGCCCAACATTTTGAGAGAATGCTCCACTTTTTGCGGCCGTTACCAAACCTATGAGCACAATTACTCTAAATTTCAGGAAAGTGACCCAAATTTGGGGACAATGATACAAAATTCGATGAAAACGATAAGAAATCTTGTGAAAATGACTCAAAATTTGGTGACAGTTACCCCAAATACGGCGACAATTAACAAAATTTGGAGAAAATGTCCATCGTTTTGAGATAGCTCCTCAAAACTGGGGGGGCAATTACCCGAAGTTTGCGGATAATTTCCCGAAATTTGGAGACAGTTACCGAAAATTTGAGGAGGATTACCCAAAATTGGGAGAGAATTACTCAAAATTTGAGGGCAATTACCCCAAATTTGGAGAGAATGACTCAAAATTTGGGAAAAAGTACTCAAAATTTGGTGACAATTACCCAACCAGGGGGTTGCAATTACGAAAAATGTGGGCAAACTTACCTAAAATTTTGAGGCAATAACCCCAAATCGGGTGAAAATTATCCGACATTTGGGGACAATTATCCACCACTTGGGGACAAATTCACCAAATTTGAGGAAAATTATTAGACATGTTGGGCCAATTACCCAAAATTTGGAGACAGTTACTCAGGATTTGGGGACAATTACCCAAATTTGGAGACAATTGCTGAAATTTGGGAAAACGACAGAACATTTGGGGACAATTACTAAAAATTGGGGCAAAATGACCCCCTATTTAGGGACAATTTCCCAACATCTGTCGAAAACGACACACCGTTTGGAGACAATTACGCCAAAATTGGAGACAATTACTTAGAATTTGGGGTCAATTACCCAACGTTTGGTGACAATTTCCCTCCGCAGGAACACAACTATCAAAACTGTAGAGACAAATACACGAAACTTGTGGAAGATTTTAATGACTTGAATCACCATTGCCCATAACTTTGAGACAAATTAGAAGACAATTACTCAACATTTGGTTACAGTTACCGAGAATTTGGGACAATTACACAAATTTTCGGGAAAATGACACAAAATTTGTGGGAAGATACACACAATTTTGAGACAATGCCTAAGAATTTGGCAAAACGCCTCAACAATTTGCGACGATTATGACAAATCTGGGGCTAATGACTCAAAACCTGGCGGGCGACCATTACTAGAAGTTTTTAGGCAGATATTTCAAATTTGTGCACAATTACTGAAAAATTGGGGAGTAATGACCCCACGTTTGGAGGAAATTACTTAAAATCTGGGGACAATTACCCAATTTTGGGGACAATTACCTCAAATGTGGAGACAACACCCTAACCCTAACCATAAGACACTAACCCCAAACCCAACTCCAATTTTTGGACACTTACCCAAAATCTGGAGATAATTCCTCAAAGTTTGTGGACAATTGCTTAACATTGGAGGACAATTACCCAAGAGTTTGAGACAATTACCCCAAACTGGGAGACAATTGCCCAACATTTGGAGAACATGACTCAAAATAGTCTGACATTTACCTCGATTTGGGGGAAATTACCCAGAGTTTGGAGAAAATGATGCAAGATTTGGGGACAATTACACAAAATTGGTGGAAAATTACGCCTGATTTTGAGACGACTGTCCAGATTGTGCTGGCAAATTCCCCAAATCTGCAGACATTTTCTCTAAACTTGAGGAAAATTACCCGAGACTGGGGACAATTATACAAAAATCGAGGTAAAATCGTAAGAAATGTTGTGGCAATTACTTAAAATTGGAGGACAATTACCCCACATTTGGGGATAATTAGAGAAAGTCTGGGACATCTGCACAAAATTTGAGGAAAATGACAAGATATTTGGGGACAGTTACTCAAAATTCTGAGACAACTCCCATAAACTCGGGCGCACTTACCCTCAACCCGGGGACTATTACAAGAGGATTTGGGAAAATTACTCAAAATTTGGAGGCAATTTCCCAAGACTTTGGGACAATTTCTCAAAATTTGTGGCAAATTGCCCAACATTTTGCCGACAATTACCACAAATTTTTGGCCACAATTACCTGAAATATGGAGAGAATTACACAAATTTTGGCAAAATTACCCCAAATTTGGAGGCAGTTACCCCAAATTTCATAAGGATTATTCAAAATCTGGTGACAATTACGCAAAATGCGTGGCAGACTACAAGAATTTTAGGGACAATTACCCAACAGTGGGAGACGGTTGCCCAACATTTTGAGAGAATGCTCCACATTTTGCGGCAGTTACCAAACCTATGAGCACAATTACTCTAAATTTCAGGAAAGTGACCCTAATTTGGGGACAATTATACAAAATTGGATGAAAACGATAAGAAATCTTGTGAAAAGGACTCAAAATTTGGTGACAGTTACCCCAAATACGGCGACAATTAACAAAATTTGGAGAAAATGTCCATCGTTTTTAGATAGCTCTTCAAATCTGGGGAGCAATTATCCAAAGTTTGCGGATAATTTCCCGAAATTTGGAGACAGTTACCGAAAATTTGAGGAGGATTACCCAAAATTGGGAGAGAATTACTCACAATTTGAGGGCAATTACCCCAAATTTGGAGAGAATGACTCAAAATTTGGGAAAAAGTACTCAAAATTTGGTGACAATTACCCAACCAGGGGGTTACAATTACTAAAAATGTGGGCAAACTTACCTAAAATTTTGAGGCAATAACCCCAAATTTGGTGAAAATTATCTGACATTTGGAGACAATTATCCACCATTTGGGGACAAATACACCAAATTTGAGGAAAATTATTAGACATGTTGGGCCAATTACCCAAAATTTGGAGACAGTTACTCAGGATTTGGGGACAATTACCCAAATTTGGAGACAATTGCTGAAATTTGGGAAAACGACGGAAAATTTGGGGACAATTTCTAAAAATTGGGGCAAAATGACCCCCTTTTTAGGGACAATTTCCCCATCATTTGTCGAAAATGACACACCGTTTGGAGACAATTACGCCAAAATTGGAGACAATTACTTAGAAGTTGGGGTCAATTACCCAAAGTTTGGTGACAATTTCCCTCCGTAGGAACACAACTATCAAAACTGTAGAGACAAATACGCGAAACTTGTGGAAGATTTTAATGACTTGAATCACCATTACCCATAACGTTGAGACAAATTAGAAGACAATTACTCAAAATTTGGTTACAGTTACCGAGAATTTGGGACAATTACACAAATTCAGATTTAGCAGGAGGATATTCAGCAGCAGAAGAAGCATATATTTAGAAGGAGATACGTCAGGGTATGTAGCAGGATATGTAGCAGCATGAGATGCCGCCGGATATTCAGGAGGAGATTCAGCAGAAGGAGATGCAAGAGCAGGAGATGAAGCAGTAAGAGATGCAGATTTAGCAGGAGATTCAGAAGAAGGAGATGCAGAAGCAGATGCAGCAGTAGGAGATGCAGAATAAGGACATGCAGCAGGAATCGATGCAGAAGATAACATAGCAGCAGGAGTTTCAGAAGAAGTAGATGCAGAAATAGATTCACCAGGAGGAGATGCAGTAGCAGAAGATTAAGCAGGAAATGCAGCAGCAGTAGGTGCAGCAGGAGATGCAGTAGCAGAGATGAAGCATTATCTTGAGATGCATTAAGAGATGTAACAGCTGGATATGTAGCAGGAGATTTGGCAGGAGATTAAGCAGCAGCAGAGCAGCAGCAGATGCAGCAGGAGATGCAGCAGTAGATGCAGGATCAGCAGACACTGCATCAGGAAATACTGCAGCAGATGCAGGAGGAGATGACATATGAGGTGATGAAGCCACAGATGCATCAGTTGAAGATGAAGCAGGAAATGCAGCAGCAGGAGGTTCATTAGCAGATGAACCAGGAGATGAGGCAGCAAATGTAGAAATTTATAACGTACATGTAGAAGCAGATGAAGCAGCAGCTAATTCAGCAGGAGATGCAGCAGCAGGAGATGCAGCAGCAGATGCAGCAGGAAATGCAGATTCAGCAGGAGAATCAATTGGAAGAGAATCTTCAGCAGATGCAGCAGGATGTGCAGGATGACGAGGTGTAGCAGGACACAGAGCAGGAGCAGATGCATCAGCAGATGAAGCAGGAAATGCAACAAGACATGCATCAGCAGAGATGTAGCCGCAGATGCATCAGAAGCAGATGCAACAGGAGATGCAGCAGCAGCAGATTTTGCAGGAGATGCATTGGCAGAAGATGCAGAAGGAGTTGCTGCATCAGGAGATTCAGCAGGAAATGCAGCAGCAGGGGATGTAGTAGCAGGAGACACAGAAGGAGATGCAGAAGAAGATGCAGCAGGAAATGAAGATTCATCAGAAGATGCAGTAGGAAGAGATTCTTCAACATATGCAGCAGCATGATAAGATGCAGCAACTGGAGATACAGCAGATTATGGAGAAAGAGTAGACGATACAGCAGACGCAGCAGCAGGAGATTCAGCAGTAGGAGATTAAGAAGCAGGAGATTCAACAGCAAAAGAAGCAGCAGGAGATGCATATTCAGAAGGAGATATGTCAGGAGATGTAGCAGGATATGTAGCAGCATGAGATGCCGCCTGAGATTCAGGAGGAGATTCAGCAGAAGGAGATGAAAGAGCAGGAGATGCATCAGCAGGAGATGCAGAAGCAGATGCTAAAGGAGTCGATGCAGCAGCAGGAGGAGATGCAGCAGGAGTCGATGCAGAAGGTAATAGAGCAGCAGGAGATTCAGAAGAAGGGGATGCAGTAGCAGCAGATGCAGGAGAAGCAGCAGCAGGAGATGAAGAGGCAGGAGATTCAGCAGGAGATGCATCAGCAGGAAATGTAGCAGGAGATTCTGCAGCAGGAATCACCGTAGGAGAGTCTGCAGCAGGATATTCAGCAGAAGATTCAGCAGAAGATGCAGCAGGAGATAAAGAAGGAGATTCAGCAGCAGGAGATGTAGTAGGAGATGCAGCAGGAGATACGGCAGCAGGAGTTGCAGGAGGAGATTCTGCAGAAGAAGATTCAGCAGGAGATACAGCAGGAGATGCATCAGGAGATGAAGTAGCAACATATGCATCAGAGGTTACAGGAGGAAGGACAACAGGAGATTCAGCAGGTGATGTAGCAGCAGGAGATGCAGCCGCAGATGCCTTCCGGAGGAAATGCAGAAGCACTAGATGCATCCGTAGAAGATTGAGCATCAGATGCAGCAGGAAATGGAGATACTTCTGCAGATGCATGAGGAGAGGATGCATCAGGAGATGTAACAGCAGGAGATAGAGGAGCAGGTGATGCCGCAGGAGATGCAGCAGGAGATGCAACACCAGAAGTTGCAGCACCAAGAGATGCAGCAGGAGATGCAGCAGCAGGAGATGCAGCAGCAGGAGATGCAGCAGCCGGAAATACAACAGGAATAGATGCAGAAGGTAATGCAGCAGGAGGAGTTGAAGCAGAATATGCATCAGGAGGAAATGCAGCACCAAAAGATTCAGAGAGAGATGCAGCAGAAGGTGCAGCAGCAGGAGATTCAGAAGCAGATGTTGCAGCAGGTGCAGCACCAGCAGATGCAGCAATAGGAGATGCAGCAGCAGGAGATGCTGCAACAGCACATGCAAAAGGTGATGCAGCTGTAGGAGATGCAGCAGCAGCAGATGCAGCAGGAGATTCAGCAGCATGAGATTCAACAGCAGGAGATTCAGCAAAAGACAAAGGATATTCATCAGCAGTCAAAGGTTATTCAGCAGCAGAAACGGCATCAGGAGATAAAGCAGCAGGAGATGCATCAGGAGATGCAGAAGCAAACGCAGCAGTAGGAGTGGCAGCAGGTGGACATGCATCAGGAGATGCAAATTCAGAAGGAGATGCAAAAGGAGATTCAGCATGATATGTAGAAGCAGGAGATGCTGCAGGAGATTCATCTGGAGATTCAGCAGGAACTGATGCAGCAGCAGGAGAAGCAGCACCATATGCAGCAGAAGATGCAGAACCATATGCAGCAGGAGATACAGCAGCAGATGAAGCAGCAGATGCAGCTGGAGATGTAGCATCACCAGAAGCAGCAGCAGATGCAGCAGCAAATTATGCAGGATGAGATGCAGCAAGAATTGCATCAGCACGAGATGCTGCTGGAAATTCAGTAGGATATGCAAAAGCAAGAGATTTGGCAACAGCAGATGCAGCAGGATATGCAGCAGCAGCTGCAGCTGCATAAGGTGTATCAGCAGGAGATGTAGCAGGAGATGCATATTCAGCAGGTGATGCACCAGGATATGCAGCAGGAGATTCAACAGAAGGAAATGCAGCAGGAAATCAGCCAGAGATGCAGCAGCAGGAGATGCAGTAAAAGAAGATGCAGCCGCACCAGAGGCAGCAGCAGATTCAGCAGGAATTGCAGCATCAGGAGATGAAGAGGCAGGAGATTCAGCAGAAGGAGATGAAGAGGAAGGAGATTCAGCAGAAGGAGATGAAGAGGCAGGAGACTCAGCAGAAGGAGATGAAGAGACAGGAGATGCAGCAGGAGATGCAGCAGCAGGAGATGCAGAAGCAGATGTTTCAGCAGGTGCAGCACCAGCAGATGCAGCAACAAGAGATGCAGCATTAGGAGATGCTGCAGCAGCATATGCAGAAAGTGATGCAGCAGTAGGAGATGTACCAGCAGTAGATGGAGCAGGAGATTCAGCAGAAGGAGATTCGGCAGCAGAGACGGCATAAGGAGATTCAGCATGATATGTAGAAGCTAAGATGCTGCATGAGATTGACCAGGAGATTCAGCAACAACTGATACAGCATCAGGAGAAGCAGCAGGATATGCAGGAGGAGATACAGAAGCAGATGCAGCAGGAAATGAAGATTCAGCAGAAGATGCAGTAGGAAGAGATCCTTCAACATATGCAGCAGCATGATATGATGCATCAACAGGAGATACAGCAGGTTATGGAGAAAGAGGAGATGATGCAGCAGAAGCAGCAGCAGGAGATGAAGAAGCAGGAGATTCAACTGCAAAAGAAGCAGCAGGAGATGCATATTCAGAAGGAGATATGTCAGGAGATGTAGCAGGATATGTAGCAGCATGAGATGCCACCTGAGATTCAGGAGGAAATTCAGCAGAAGGAGATGCAAGAGCAGGAGATGAAGCAGCAGGAGATGCAGAAGCAGATGCAGCAGGAGATGCAGATTTAGCAGGAGATGCATCAGCAAGAGATGCAGAAGCAGATGCAGCAGGAGCCGATGCAGCAGCAGGACACGCATCAGGAGTCGATGCAGAAAGTAATAGAGCAGCAGGAGATTCAGAAGAAGGAGATGCAGAAAGAGATTCAGCAGCAGGAGGTGCAGCAGCAGGAAAGGCAGCAGTATATTCAGAGGCAGGATATGCAGCAAGAGATGCAGAAGCAGAGATGTAGCCGCAGATGCATCAGAAGCAGATGCAACAGGAGATGCAGCAGCAGCAGATTCCGCAGGAGATGCATCAGCAGAAGACGCAGAAGGAGTTGCAGCATCAGGAGATGAAGCAGGAAATGCAGCAGCAGGGGATGTAGTAGCAGGAGACACAGAAGGAGATGCAGAAGGAGCTGCAGCATCAGGAGATGCAGCAGGGAATGCAGCAGCAGCAGAAGTAAGAGGAGATTCAGCAGCATCATATGCACTAGGAGATGTAGCAGCAGGGGATGAAGAAGCAGGAGACGCTACAGGCGATTCAGCCGGAGATGCAGAAGGAGGAGATGCAGCAGCAGGAAGTGCAGAGTAGTAGATGAAGTAAAGAAGATGCAGCAGTAGGAAATATAGCAGGAGATGCAGCCGCCGTAAATGCAGCAAATGAGAAATTATCATCAGATGCAGCAGCAGATGCAGTGGAAGAGGATGCAACAGCAGATGCAGCAGCAGGAGACCTATCAGGAGATGCAGCAGGAGAAGAAGCAGCAGCAGATGCAACAGCAAATTCAGCAGATAGAGCAGGAGATGCTGTAGCAGAAGATGCAGAAGGAGATGTAGCAGAACGAGATGCAGCAGCCGGAGATGCAGCAGCAGGATATGCAGTAAATAAATATGCAGCCGCACCAGAGGCAGCAGCAGATTCAGCAGGAGTTGCAGCAGCAGGAGATTGAGCAGGAGACGCATCAGCAGGAAATGCATCAGCAGATTCTGCAGCAGGAGATTCAGTAGAAAATGCAGCAGGAGATGCAGCAGGAGATATTGAAGGAGATTCAGCAGCAGGGGATGCAGTAGGAGATGCAGCAGGAGATACATCAGCAGGAATTGTAGCAGGAGATGCTGGAGGAGATTCTGCAGAAGAAGATTCAGCAGGAGATACAGCAGGAGATGAAATAGCAACATAAGCGTCAGCAGTTACAGCAGGAAGTGCAACAGGAGATTCAGCAGGAGATGCAGCCGCAGATGCCTTCAACAGGATATGCAGCTGAAATGCAGAAGCACTAGGTGCATCCGTAGATGACTGAGCAGCAGATGCAGCAGGAAAAGGAGATGCTTCTGCAGATGCATCCACAGATGCATCTGCAGAGGATGCAGCAGGAGATGAAGCAGCAGATGCAGCAGCAGGAGATGCAGGAGGACATCAAGTAGAAGGAGATGCAGCAGCAGCAAGTGTAGCAGGAGATGCAGCAGTACATGAAGCATCAGGAAATGGAGCAGCTGATTAATCAGCAGGAGGTAATGCAGCAAGTGATGCAGCAGCAGGTGATGCAGATGCACCTGCAGAGGCAGCAGATGTAGCAGCAATAGATGCAGCAGCAGATGCATCAGGAGATGCAGATTGAGTAGGAGATGTAGCAGCAGAAGGTGCTGCAGCAGATGATGCAGCAGGAGATGCAGCAGAAGGAAATGCAGCAAGATATGCTACAGGAGGAGACGCGGTAGGATATGAAGCGGGAGATGCAGCAGCAGGAAATGCAGCCGGAGATGCATGTTCAGCAGTAGATTCAGCAGAATCTTCAGAAGGAGATGAAGCAGCAGCATATGCAAGAGCAGATGCACCAGATGGAGCAGAAAGAGATGCAGCAGGGGATGGAATCACACACAGAATCACAGAATGACCATGTTGGAAGAGACCCACTGGATCGTCGAGTCCAACCATTCCCACCAGTCCCTAAATCATGCTCCTAAGCACCTCGTCTACCCTAACCTTAAACACCTCCAGGGACAGTGACTCAATCACCTCCCTTGGCAGACCGTTCCAATGCCTAACCACCCTCTCCGTGAAGAACTTTTTCCTAATCTCAAGCCTAAATCTCCCCTGGCGGAGTTTGAGGCCATTCCCTCACATCCTGTCCCCTGTCACTTGGGAGAAGAGGCCAGCACCCTCCTCTCCACAATCTCCCTTCAGGTAGTTGTAGAGAGTAATAAGGTCTCCCCTCAGCCTCCTCTTCTCCAGGCTGAACAACCCCAGCTCTCTCAACCGCTCCTCATAAAATTTGTTCTCCAGCTCCTTCACCAGCTTTGTTACCCTTCTCTGGACTCGCTCCAGAGCCACAACATCCCTCTTGGTGAGGGGCCCAGAACTGAACACAGTACTCGAGGTGTGGTCTCACCAGTGCTGAGTACAGGGGGAGAATAACCTCCCTGGACCTGCTGGTCACGCCGTTCCTGATACAAGCCAAGATGCCATTGACCTTTTTGGCCACCTGGGCACACTGCTGGCTCATGTTCAGTCGGTTGTCAACCAGCACCTCCAGGTCCTTCTCCTCCTGGCAGCTTTCCAGCCAGGCTTCTCCTAGTTTGTACTTCTGCTTAGGGTTGTTGTGCCCCAAGTGCAGGACTCGGCATTTGGCCTTGTTAAACCTCCTGCCGTTGGTCTCAGCCCAGCAGTCCAGCCTGTTCAGATCCCTTTGCAGAGCCTCCCGACCCTCCAGCAGATCCACACTTCCTCCCAGCTTGGTGTCATCTGCAAACTTGCTAAGGGAGCACACAATGCCCTCATCCAGGTCGTTGATAAAGACATTAAACAGGACTGGACCCAGGACTGAGCCCTGGGGTACCCCACTTGTCACTGGCCTCCAGCTGGATCTAACTCCATTTACCACCACCCTCTGGGCCCGGTCATTCAACCAGGTTTTCACCCAGGAGAGTGTGCACCCGTCCAGGCCAGAGGCCGACAGTTTCCAAAGCAGAATGCTACGAGAAACACTATCAAAGGCTTTCCAAAGTCCAGGAAGACCACATCCACAGCCTTTCCCTCGTCCAAGAGTTTAGTCACTCGGTCTTAGAAGGTGATCAGATTACTCTGGCAAGACCTGCCCTTCATGAACCCGTGTTGACAGGGCCTGATCACCCGGTTCTCTTGCAAGTGCTTCATGATCGCACTCAAGATCACCCGCTCCATGACTTTCCCTGGTACCGAGGTCAGACTGACAGGCCTGTAGTTCCCAGGATCCTCCCTGCGCCCCTTCTTATAGATGGGCACGACATCAGCCAGCCTCCAGTCCAGCGGAACCTCCCCAGTCATCCAGGATTGTTGGAAGATGATGGAAAGGGGTTTGGCCAGCACATCCGCCAGTTCCCTCAAAACTCTTGGGTGGACTCCATCCAGCCCCATGGAGTTGTGGGAATCTAGCCGGGCAAGCAAGTTTCTAACCACCTCCTCTCAGACCTTGGGAACCTCATACTTCTCTTCCAGCTCCTGGGGTTGTGCACAGAGGGGACAATTTTCCTTACTGTTAAAGACTGAGGCAAATTAGGCATTGAGCACTTCAGCCTTGTCTTCGTCCCCTGTTACTGTTGTTCCCTCTGCATCTACTAGGGACTGGAGATTCTCCCTAGTCCACTTTTTCCTGTTGATGTATTTGTAGAAAGACTTTTTGTTGTCTTTCACAGTCTTGGCCAATCGCATTTCTAGTTGGGCCCTAGCCCTCCTGACTTTTTCCCTGCACGTTCTTGCCTCCTACCTATAGTCCACCCAGGATGCCTGCCCCTTCCTCCAGAGGTCGTAGACCTTCCTCTTCCTATTGATGTCTCTCAGGACCTCCATACTCAGCCATGCTGGTTTCTTACCCCGCCGGCTACTTTTCCGGAACTTGGGGACTGCTTTCTCCTGAACTGCTAGGAATTCCTTCTTGAAGAGCGCCCAGCCCTCATGGACACCTTTGCCCTCAAGGAGCGCCTCCCATGGGACTTTTCCCAACAGCCTTCTGAACAGCCCAAAGTCTGCTCTCTGAAAGTTGAGGGCGACTCTTCTGCTAACCTCCACCTTCTTCATCTCACCCTGCACCGAGAACTCTATCATCTCATGATTGCTTTGCCCCAAGCGTCCTCCAACCTTCACATCCCCCACCAGTCCTTCTCTGTTCACAAACAGCAGGTCCAGGAGGGCACCGTCCCTTGTCAGTTCGCTCACCGGCTGTGTGAGGAAGTTGTCTTCCACACACTCCACGAACCTCTGGGACTGCTTCCTCTCTGCTGTATTACACTCCCAGCCTATATCTGGGAAATTGAAGTCTCCACAAGGACTAGAGGTAGCGATCTTGAGACTACACTCAGTTATTTGTAGGAGAGCTCATCAGCTGCTTCTTCTTGGCTGAATTAGCCACAGATTTGGGTGGCAATAAGTAACCTGGGGTTTCTCTGCTGCTGGCAATGCACCCAGAAAGTCTGGGAAGGGCCCCACTGTGCCACCCCTTGCCGCTCGCCCCAGGGATTTGCTGGCCGTGGAGACCAGGGATGTCAGCAGCAGCTATCCCCACCCCACTGAATATTGTAACTGAGACCTAGCCTTGATGTTAAAGCAAAGTATGTTGTTCCCAGATGGCTTTGGAGGGAATGCGTGGCTCCTGTCAGCCTCCGGTCACTCTGCCGTGCTGCCCAAAGGACACACCTCGTCCTGCCCATCACAAGAACTGTGTGGCAAAGTGCCTTGGTCTGTCTCGGGGCACAAATCTGGGGGGAGAAATTTGGGGCATTGTGCCACACAGGGAATGGCAGGGCGGAGCCGGCCCCATCTCCCCTGCAGCGGTCAGCAGCCAACTGCCCAAAGCCACAGCCGTCCTGCAGCCGCTTGCAGTCGATGACGAGTTGGTCACGTGCAATTGTTCTTAAAGCTTGACAGGGTGGAAAATCCCTGGGCATTTAGGTTAGGGAAACAGGCAGGTTTGGAGGGAGCTGGTTGGCTCTGGTCAGTACTTGGGATGATATTGTGACTGTTCTCTACTGCTTGTTGGGATTTTTTCCAAGTGGAAAAAGCCTTAAGTGTGCTGCTTGACAGCAGGTGACCAGAAGCCAGCAGTGGCCCAGGTGGCCACGAAGGCCAAGAGTATCCTGGCTTGGATCAGCCAAGGGGTGGCCAGCAGGAGCAGGGAAGGGATGGTCCCCCTGCACTAGGTGCTGGGGAGGCCACACCTCAAATCCGGGTTCAGCTTTGGAACCCTCAGTGCAAGATAGACACTGAGGGGCTGGAGCATGTCCGGAGAATGGGGTGGAGCTGGGGAAGAGTCTGGAGCCCAGGGTTTCTGTGAGCAGCTGAGGGACCTGGGGCTGTGTAGCCTGGAGAAGAGGAGGCTGAGAGGAGACCTCATCGCTCTCTGCAGCTCCCGGAAAGCTGTTTGTGCTGCGTTGGACGCTGGTCTCCACTCTTAAGTAACCAGTGAGAGGACAGGAAAAAAGGGCCTCAGGTTGTACCAGGGGAGTTTTAGACTCAAAATCAAAGAGTTTCCTTCGCCAAAAGAGTTCTCAGGCTCTGGCAGAGGCTGCCCAGGGAAGTAGTGGAGTCTCCACCCCTGAAGGTGTTTGAAAGCCATGTGGAAGTGTTGTTGGGGACATGGTCTAGTGCTGGGCTTGGCAGTGTTAGGCTTAGGGTTAGACTCAAAGATCTTCAAGATCTTCATCAACTTCAACACTTCTGTGAATACCTGAGGCATGGGGTGGTGCTTCACAAGGGCCGTGCATGGAACAACAAAAATGCTTGTTCTGAGTTGGTGCACAAGTTTATTTCAACTGCACAATATACTTAAGTGGCATTTCAAAAATTACTCACCCTGTGGAGCAGCAAGGAGAGGCTGCTGAAAGCTGAGAGCATCACCTGGGAACCTGGACAGTAGCAACAGAAGCAGCACTTGGGAAATCCCAGAGCAGAGGTTATTCCATAGAAGAGGGCACAGGCATTTCTGCACGGCGGGGAAGATGCCCAAGGGAAGGAGTTCAGCTCTGGGGCAACTAGATGTCCAGTGCCGCAGGCTCCTCAGTTGCTCCTCACAGGACACGCCCTCCAGCCTTCTCACCACCTTACTTGCCCCAATCCTGACACCTTCAAGCACCTTATCAGCCTTCTCAAACGACACCGTCTGACCGGCACACAGTGCTCGAGGGGAGGCTGCAGCAACGCCAAACTCAGCAGTCACCACCCTTGACCGCTCGTGCTACGTTTGATGCACCCCATGAGGACGTTCGCCCTCTCACCTGCCAGGACATTCAGCTGGCTCCCACCGGGCTGCTGCCCACCAGCCGCCCACATCCTTCTCCACGGGGCTGATTTCCAGCCACTCCTCTCCCAGCTTTATACTTGTGCCTGGCGTGAACAAATCCCTCATGCAGAATCCAGCATTTGTTCCCCTTCCACTTCAAGTCAGTGACGGTGGATGTCCCAGAGTAGGAGTTTCTCCATTGGAGAAGGCATGGGTGTTTCTGCCAGGGGAGAAGGGGATCCAATGGAAATACTTCAGCTCTTTGATACCTAGTGCTGCAGCACTCCCAGTACCTCACTGGGATCAATTCCCATGACAAATGGGATGCCATGCTGCCCTAGCAGGATATTCCAGCTGCAAACGCAGTTAGGTTCATCCTTGGCTCAAAGCAGCGCTCTCCATGGAAAGAAAAAGGACTTTGTAGAACGTGTTCTCCCTCCCGCTTCCATTTGCCAAGTGGCACGTGCCACACTGTGATGTCACAATGAGGGGACCCAGGCATCGCAGTGACCAGGAGGCACTTGTCGTGGTGCTGCCCAGGCACCGAGGCTTCAGACGCCGCAGTCCTTCGTCCCGCTGACAGGCAGGACTCAGTCTCACTGCTCAGGGAAAGGGCCGAATCTCCAAGCTTTACCCGAGCTCAGCAATGCGACGTAACATGAAGTCACCTTCACCAGACTCCCCCTCTGACTCGGAGGAACCAGCCTGTGCCGGTTTACAAGGAGCCAGCACCACTTCTCCCTGCACCTTCCTCAAGAAGCTCTGGGAGATGGTCACCAGCCCTCGCTTCCAGTCACTCTGGTGGGGAGGCAACGGACACTGGCTGGTGATCGCCGAAAATATGTTTGAGAAGGGAGTGCTGAGGAAGAAAGGACCACACAGGGTTTTTGGAAGCGAGTGCATGGCAGACTTTATCGCCCAGCTTTCCCTCCATGGATTCAACCAAGTGGCAGCGGATTCTCGCATCTCTCTCTCTGTTGGGGAGCTGCAAGCAATGACAGCAGCGGGACAGACTCTGGGCAGGGTAAGGTGGTTCCTCTCTCTCAAAAGAGTCCTCAGGAAAGTCGGTTGGGTGAGGGCCCCATTGCGATAAAATAGAACTTTCCCAGGCAGCCAGTGAGGATGGGGATGGAGCAGATGGACCAATTTGGTCTCAGGGTCATGGTGAGGAATTCTCCATGCAGGAATTTGCAGGTACAGAAGCGCTGACCAGAGGGATTTGGTTAGGGATGTGAAACACCATCACAGTCCCATCGCTCGGGGCTCTTTTCCTGCTCACTCTGCATCTGGCTGCACCAAGGGTTTCATTCTTCTTGTGGCATCTGCTGAACGATGACGAGACACACGTCAGCATCACGTTATTCCGGACATGACCACTGCACGATGAGGGGGCTGAAAACCAGTGGTATTTGAGGTTCTCCCTCAGTTCTCAGGCTTGGGAAAACATTGTTTCTCTGCTCCCAAATGCTGAGAACTCCAGTGTGGTCATTCCTTAAAGAAGCTCAATCCAAACATTTGATTCAGGAGAACCTGGAGGTATCCAAGGTCCCAGGGAGCCCTTTGTCACAGCCACGCATGTCTTTCCTGCTGCAAAGGCTTGTCTAGGGAGTCTTGGGTTTTCCCTTTCCGAAAATGATGGCACTGACTCGTCTCCTTTGTGTTCTGCAGCTGCACTTCTTCTACAGCCCCTTCTTCCAGAGAGATCAGCCCCACCTCCTCAGGATGTGCACGGAATGCCCTGGGGAAAGAGAGCGAGCCCCGGCTGCAGCCCCACGGAGCCCTAGGCAGGGGGGCAAACGCACAAGAAAGAGAAGGGGTGATGCTCTGGCTACAGCAGGAGGTGCAGAGGAGGCGAATGGACCCCAGGCCTGTGCAGCCTCCAACGTCACAGCAACCGATGCGTGGGCTGACCCCGATGCCCCAAGCACCAGTGCTGGTCCAGCACCAGCCAGACGTTGCCGCAGACACAGCCCCGATGGAGGCCAGGAGGCGGCTCGGGCTCGTCCTTCCCATCCACCCCAACGCCGCTCTCCTCCTGCCCCACTCTTCATTGGGCCCCCTCCACGACCCGACTGGTGGCCCAGGCCCGATGCTGGGCAGGGGCCCGGGAACGGCCTGCTTCCATTCCGCCCCCCAGGGCTTGCGGGGGATGGACCGGCAGCACCTGCTGCCGCTCCCCGGCCAACACCACCGCACCGCCCAGCTCCGATCTTCCGCCACTGCCCAACCTGCTCCTGTCCACCCAACCCCCGGCCTGCCCGCCAAGGGGATGGACGGTAGTCGGGGCTGGACAGCAGGAATCTTGGGAAGTGATTGGCATTGTCTAGGTAGAAACATGTTAGTGTAGGAATAAGTAACAATATGTTGTTTGTTGTCAATAATAAATCTTTTCAAGTTACGTGTTTGTCATGAGCCTGCAGTGTTGCATGTGGTTGTTGTGACTTGAGGGCAAGACTAAGGGATGACCTTGTGAACCCCATTGTTTTGCCCTCACACCATGGATTTACCCTGTTCAGATCCCGTTCCCTCGAGCAGATCAACATGTCAGCCGCAGCTTCCATTTTCCCTCGTTCAAGAGTTTAGTCACTTGGTCATACAAGGTGATCAGATTACTCTGGCAAGACCTAACACTAACCCTAACCCAAACCTAACACTAACACTAACCTTAACCCTAACCTTAACCCTACCCTAACCCTAACCCTAACACTATACCTAATGTTAAATCTAGCCCTTACCCAAACCCTAACACTAGCCCTAACCCTAAAACTAACTCTATCCCTAACCCTAACTCTAACCTCTAAATCTAATTTTAACCCTAACCCTAACCTTGACCCTAAACCGAATCCTAAACCTAAACCTTCCCCTAACCCTAACACTAACTGTAACCCTAACCCTAACCTTGGCCCTAAACCGAATCCTAAACCTAACCCTTCCCCTAACCCTAACCCTAACACTAATCCCTAACACTAACCCTAACACTAGCTATAACCTTAACACTTAATCCCTAAACCCTACCACTAACACTAACCCCCTAACCCTAAACCTATACTTAATCCTAATCTAAACGCTAACCCTAACCCCAAACCCTAACCAATAAACATAACACTTAACCATAACTCTAACCCTTATCCTAATGGTGAGCCTACTCTAAATCTAAACATAAATCTAACACTAACCCTAACCATAAACTTTACCCTAACCCTAACCTTAAAACATAACACTATCACTAACCCTAATCCTAACCCCTAACCCTAACACTAACCTTAACCCTAACCCTAATCCCTAACCGTAACACTAACACTAACTATAACCCTAACCCTAAGCCAAACTCTATAACTCACCCTAACCCCTAACCCTACACATAAACATAACACTTAACCATAAATCTAACCCTTATCCTAATGGTGGCCAGACACTAAACCAAAACATAAATCTAACCCTAACCATAAACCTAACCCTAACCCTAACCTTAAACTATAACCCTAACCCTAAACTTAACCCCTAACCCTAACCCTAAACCTAACCCTAACCCTTACAACCAACCCTAACACCAAACCGTAAACCTAACCATAACCCTAACCCTAACGCTAACCCTAATCAAAACCTAACACTAACCCTAAACCTAACACCTAACCCTAACACTAACCCTAATATTAACACTAATCCTAACCCTAATCCTAAAACTAACCATTACACTTAGCTCTAACACCTAACCCTAACAGCAGTATTAAACCTAATTCAACTCAAACGTTAACCCTAACCCTAAATCATAACACTCACCCTGACCCTAACGCTAACCCTAACCCTAACGCTAATACTAAACCTAACCCGTACCCGAAACTAAACACTAGCTCTAACCCTAAACTAGCCCTATCCCTAATCCTAACCCTAACCCCTAAACCTAACCTTAACACTAACCCTAACCCTAATCCTAATTCTAACCCGAACCCTAAACCTAACCCTAACCTTAACCATAACCGTAACCCCTAACTCTAACCATAAAAAAAACACTAACCCTAACCCTAACATCCTAAATCTATCCCTATCCCTAACCCTAATACAAACTCTAACCCTAAACATAACTCTTAACCCTAACCCTAACCCTAACCCTAATAATAACCCTTTTTCTACAACTAAAGTATAATCCTAAACCTAAGCCTAACCCAAATTTCTAACCCAAAATGTAAGCTTAACCTGAAACTTAGTCCAAACACTAAACCTTGCCCTAAACAATAACCCAAAAAATAACACTGACCCTAATAAAAAAACTAACAGAAACCCCTAACCCCTAAACATAACAAGTATCCTGAACACATAAACAAAACACTTAACCATAACTCGAACCCTTATACTAATGGTGGGCCCACACTAAACCTAAACACATAAATCTAATACTAACCCTAAACATAAACCTAAACCTAAACCTAAACCAAAAACTAACACTAAATCTAAACCATACACCAACCCTAACCCTAACACCTAATCCTACCCTAACACTATCCCTAACCCTAACCCAACCCTAAACCTAACCCTAACCCTAACCCTAATCCTAACCCATAAACATAACACTTAAAAATTACTCTAACCCTTGTCCTAATGGTGGGCCCACCCTAAACCTAAACATAAATCTAACCCTAACCCTAACAATAAAGCTAACCCTAACCCTAACTTTAAACCCTAACAATAACCCTAACCCTAACCATTATCCGTAACCCTAACCCGTAAATCTAACCCTAACACTAACACTAACCCTAACCCTAACACTAAACTCTAACCCGTAAATATAACCCTAATCGTAACCCTAACCCGAACCCTAACACTAACCCTAAATATAACCCTAAATCTAAACCTAAACCTAACACTAACCCTAACCCTATAACTTACCTTAAACCTAAACCCTAAATTGAACCCAAACCCTAATCCTAACCCTAACCTTAATCTAAATGACCTTAAGCATAATGGCCTAAACCTAAACCTAACCCTAACCCTAAAGGAACACTAACCCTAAACCTAACACTAAAACTTGCCCTAATCACTAACCCTAACCCTAACACAAACCCTAATACAAACACTAACAAAAAACCCTAACCCCTAATCCTAATCCCTAAAACTGACCAATAAACTTTACACTTAAACATAACTCTAACCCTTATCCTAATGGTGGGCCCTCCCTAAACCTAAACATATCCCTAACAAAACACCTAACCCTAACCAAACCCTAAACCTAAACCTAACCCTAACCATAACTCTAACACAAACTCTAATGACCCTACCCCTATCCTTAAACCTAACCCTAACCCCTAAACCTAACACTAACTCTTAACCTGACCCTAACCTCTAACATTAACACTTACCCTAACACTACACCTAACCATAACCCCTAACCCTAAACCTAACCCTAACCCGAAATGCAGCCCAAGCCTAACCCTAATCCTAACCATATCCTTAACCCCTAACCACAACCCTAACCATAACACGAACCCTAAACCTAACCCTAACCCTAACCATAAACCTAACCCTAACTCTAACCCTAACCATAAACCTAAACCTAATGACTCTAACTCTAACCCTAATCGTAACCTTACACTAATCCTAAAGCCCTAATCCTAACCCCAAAACTAACCCTAATCCTAACACTTTTTCTACAACTAAAGTCTAATCCTACATTTTACCTTAATCTCTAACTCAAAAACTAACCCTACCCTGAAAATTAATTCTTACACTAAAATTTGCCATAAACACTAAACCCAACACTAACACTAATCCTAATCCAAACACTAACACAAAACCATAACTGTTAACCTTAACCCCTAAACCTAATCCATAAACATAACACTTAAATATAACTCTAATCCTTATCCTAATGGTGGGCTCACCCTAAACCAAAACATAAATCTAACCCTTACCGTAACCCTAAATCCTAACCCTAACACTAAGATTAAACCTAACCCTAACACTAACCCCCAACCCTAACACAAACCCTAACCATAACCGTAACCCAAATGACCCTAAGCCTAATGGCCTAAACCTAACACTAACCCTAAACATAATATCACAATTACCCTGATCCGAAACATACACTAGCCCTAACCCAAACCCTAACCCTAACACTTACCCATAAACCTAACCCTGACACTAAGCCTAAACATACCGCTAACCTTAACACTAACACTAACCCTAACACCAACAGTTAACTCTAACCCTAACCCTAATCCAAACCCTAACCCTAACCATAACCATAATCCAAATGTACATAATCTTAAAGGAGTAAATCTAATCCTAACCCCAAAGGCACACTAACCCTAACCCTAAACTAAAACCTTATTTTAATTATGGACAAACCTTAACACTAAATCTAACCATAACACTAACCCCCTAACCCTATCCCTAATCCAAATTCAAACGCTAACACTAACACAAACCATAACCTTAAACATAACTCTTAACCCTAACCCTAACACTAACCCTAATCCTTACCCTTATGCTACAACTAAAGTCTAATCCTAAACCTAAACCTAACCTTAATCTCTAACCCAAAAACTAAGCCTAACCTGAAACTTAATCCTAAACCTTGCCATAAACATTAAACACAACTCTAACAAAAATCCTAATCCAAACACTAACACAAGATCCTAACCTTTAACCCTAACACCTAACCCTAAAAATAACCCTAACCCTATCCCCTAACTCTAAACTTAACCCTAACTATAACACTAAACATAACTCCTAACCCTAACACAAACCCTAACTCTAACCCTAACTCTAACCCTAAACATAACCCTAACAATAACCCTAACCCTAAACCTTAACCTAACCCTAACCATAACCCTAACCCAAATGAACCTAAGCTTAAAGGCCTAACACTAACCCTAACCCTAATGGCACAATAACCCTAACCCAAAACTCACACTAGCCCTAAACCTAACCCTAACCCTAACTCCTAACTTTAACCATAACCCTAACCCTAACAATAACCCTAACGCTAAACCTAATCCGAAAACTAACCCTGACCCTAACACTCTAACCATTAATCCTAAACCTAGCACTAACACCTAACCCTAAAACTAAACCTTACCATAATACTAAACATAACCATAACCATAATCCTAACCCTAACACCTTACTCTACTAACCCTTACAGTAACCAACCCCAACCCTAACCCTAACACTAACCCTAACCCCTAACCCCAATCGTAACACTAAGCCTTACCCTAAACCTAACACTAACCCTCACCAATAACCCTAACCCTAACCAAACCCTAACCTTAACTCTAAACCTAACCCTAAACCTAATCCTAATCCCTACGACTAACCCTAACCCTAACACTAACCCTAACCATAATCCTAACACTAGTGAGCCTAAACCTAACACTAACCTAACCACTAACCTTAAATCTAACTCTAACGCTTACCCTAATCCTAACCACTAACCTTAAATCTAACTCTAACCCTAACCCTAACCTTAACGCTATCCCTAACCATAACCCTAATAACCCTAAACCTAACCCTAACACTAATACTAACCTTAACCCCCTAACTCTATCCCTAACCCTAACCCTTACACTACCCCTAACCCCTGACCCTAAACTTAACCAAAACCCTAACCTTAACCCTAACCCTAACTTTACCCCTAACCCAAGAACTAATCTTTAACGTAAACTTAACATAAACCCTAACTCTAACCACTAACCCTAACCCCTAAACTTAACCCTAACCAGAATCCTAACCCTAACCCTAAACATAACTCTTAACCCTAACCCTAATCCAAACCCTGATTCTACAGATAAAGTCTGATTCTACAACTAAAATCTAATCCTACACCTAAATCTAACCTTAATTTCTAACTAAAAAAAATGCCTAACCTGAAACTTAATCCTATCCCTAAACCTTGCCCTAGACACTAAACCCAAAAATAACACTGACCCTAATCCAAACACCTACACAAAACATTAACCCATAACCCTAACCCATAAATATAGCACTTAACCATAACTCTAACCCTTATCCTAATAGTAGGCCCACCCTAAACCTAAACATAAATTTAACCCTAACCCTAACCCAACTGACCCTAAGTCTAATGGCCTAACCTTAACCCTAACCCTAACACTAATGGCACACTAATAATAACCCAAACCTAAACGTAACCCTAACTCTAAATCTAAAACTAAGACTAACCATAACCACCTAAACCTAACCCTATCCTTAATCCTAATCCAAACCCTAAATCTAAGTCTAACCACTCCTCTATCCCTATCCCTAACCATAACCATAAAAACCCTAAACCTTACCCTAATCAAAACACCAACACTAACCCCCTAAACACAACAATATCCCTATCCCTAATCCACATCCTAACCCTAAACATAACACTTAACACTAACACTAACCCTAATCCTAACTCTTATGCTACAACTAAAGTCTAATCCTAAATCGAAACCTAACCTTTATCTCTAACACAAAAACTAAGCCTAATCTCAAAATTAATCCTAACCCTAAACCTTGCCCTAAACACTAAACCCGACACTAACAATAACCCTAATCCAAACACTAACACAAAATCCTAACTCCTATCCCTTACCCCTAACCCTAACCCATAAGTATAACATCTAACCAAAACTCGAACCGTTATCCTAATGTTGGGCCCACCCAAATCTAAACATAAATCTAACCATAACCCTAACTTTAAACCTAAAACTAACCCTAACACTAACCCTACCCCCTAAACCAAACCTAACCCTAACCTTAACCCTAAACCTACCCCAACAATACCCCTAACACTATGCCTAACACCTAGCTGTTACACTAACCCTAACCCTAACACTAACCCGAACACCTAACTCTAAACCCTAACCCTAGCCCTAACCCTAACTCTAACCCAACCCTAACGCTAAACCTAACCATAACCCTAAACCCTAACCACAACCCTAACCCTAACCCGTACCCTAAACCTAACCCCAACCCTAACCATAAACCTAACCCTAATGAATCTAACTCTAACCCTAACCGTAACACCCTAACCCTAACCCCAATACTAACCCTAAACCTAACCCTTATTCTACAACTAATGTCTAATCCTACATTTTACCTTAATCTCTAACAAAAAAACTAACCCTACCCTGAAAATTAATTCTTACACTAAACCTTGCCATAAACACTAAACCCAACACTAACACTAATCCTAATCCAAACACTAACACAAAACCATAACTGCTAACCCTAACATATAAACATAACACTTAACCATAACTCTAATCCTTAACCTAATGGTGGGCCCACCCTAAACCAAAACATAAATCTAACCCTTACCCTAACACTGACCCTAACCCTAAAACCTAACCCTAACACTAACCCAAATGACACTAAGTCAAATGGCCTAACCTTAACACTAACTCTAACCCTAATGGCACATTAACCCTAATCCCACTTTAAACATAACCCTAACCCTAAGACTAACCATAATCCAAACCCCCTAACCCTAACTCTAACCCTAACCCTAAACGTAACCCTAACACAACCCTAACCCTAACTCTAACCCGAACCCTAACACTTAGCCTAAACCTAATCCTAACTCAACCCTAACCCTAACCCTAACACCTAAACCTAACCCTAACACTAACCCAAAATCTAACCCTAACCCTAAAATTAA
>JAUNZM010001347.1:0-183066 GCA_033459285.1 Clamator glandarius
AGAGAAGAGAAGAGAGAGAGAAGAGAAGAGAAGAGAAGAGAAGAGAAGAGAAATTCAGTTATGCTCATTGCTGCTTCGGTGTGTAACCTGCTCCACTGTACAGACATTGAGGGGCTGGAGTGCGTCCAGAGAAGGGCAACAAAGCTGGGGAAGCGACTGGAAGTGACCCAGGGGTTATGGGAGCAGGTGACGGAATTCGGATGGTTTAGGCTGAAGAAAAGGAGGCTAAGGGGAAACTTTATTGCTTTCTACAATTCCTTGAAATGATGTTGTGGTGAGGTGGGTGCTGGGCTCTTCTCCCAAGTAACAAACAGGACAAGAGGAAATGGCCTCAAGTTGCACCAGGGGAGGTTTAGATTGGATACGGCAAAAAAGTTTTTTGCTGAAAGAGTGGTAAAGCATTGGAACCAGCTGCCCAGGGAAGAGACCTCTGATGAGGTCTCACCAGAGCAGAGCAGAATTGCCTTCCTGCTGGCCCCACTGCTTTGGATGCAGCCCAGGACACAGTTGGTTTCTGGGCTGCAAATACACATTGCCAGTTCACATTGAGCTTCTCATCCAGCAATGTAGCTTGCAAATGATAGCAATAGGGCTTGAAATCTCCTTATATATTCTAGAAACAAAAATTTCACTGCTGTATCTTGTGAGTTTCATGAAGGAGGCTGAGGTATCAGGACCACACACGTTCTTTCCTAGCTGAGATAGAGTTCCTGGACAGAGATCCCATCCCACAGAGTTAATCATCCCAAATGATCCCAGTAGAAACTTATCAACTTTAAACTTCGGTCCTCAAAGAGCAGGATTTCCCAGTGGAGCAATGCGCACAAACTGCCATCTGTTAAGGCAAAAGAGCAAGCTTAAAAGAAAATTGCTCATGATTCCAAGGAGTTCCTGGAGCTGAACCTGATTGCTGTCAGTTGGGGAGTGGTTGAGAAATCCTTGATCAAAGCACACTTCCAGGCTGTGGTCCTTAATGGTCGGCAGCTGCTGTCTGCCTCGGCCTACAGTTTAAATGCACCTTGGAGACAACCACCTCCTGCTTTTCTCTGTATTGTGGGGCTTTGTGCTGCAGAAGATGCTCCCTTCAGCGTGTTCAGGTTGGCTTGTTTCTTTTTCTGCATTTGAAATTACACGGTAAACTCTTCTTTCCTTAAGGTATTTTGTTTCTTTGTACTTGATAATCTGTGTTTCATTAAGGTTATTCTGTGTCAGAGCCTGGGAAACTCTGCCTTCCTTCTGATGCTTTTTCTCCTTTGCTGTTGTTTGTGACCTGGTGGAACAGTTACTTTTTGCTGATACCTGGATGATCAAAGAGTCTTTGCTTTTAAGAACATGTTTTTGTAGCTGTTTTCTTGCAAACTATGAGGACTGATTTAATGTATTTTTATTTTTTGCATGCAAATAGGAGGGGAGGTCTGGCAGGGTGTTGGGTGCGCTCTGCAACACAGGGAACTCTGTCCCTTACTGTGTTTTCCAGCTGCTTGAAATGTCTCAGGATTCAGAATCCCCAGAGGTATCTGTTGGTTTTCTCCAGATTCATTATTCTCTGCTGTTTGCAAGCTTATTACACCACCCTGGTTGTGTTTGCTGCTTTACTGTTTATTTCCATTTTTTTCCATCTGGACTGTTACCCTTTGCTTGCTACCAACGTATTTTGTGAGCACCTTACAGCAGCAGCTAGCTGTGTTCTGTGTGCTTATTTTGTGGCCCATGTCAGCTAAGAGATGCGAGGAAGCCAGCTAAGACCTTCTCCAGGGCTGCTGAAGATCAGTGACGTATGCTGCTCCCTGGCTTGTTGCCCCTTTGCTTCTAGGCTGTGATAGCGGAGTGAAAAAATCAATAGCAGACAAATAAGTAGACACGATGTCATCCTTGCAGATAGGGAGGACTTGCAGGCAGCCAGGAGATGGTGTATGTGCTTTAAGAGGTGTTTGTGTTTGTGGAGATGGAGTTATAGTCCAAGAATGTGCAAATAGCTGCCTATCCCAGCGTTGCGTGACTGAGTTAGGGAGAAGTGCTAAACCATCTCTAGGCTTGAGTAGCATCCAAATCTGAAGGACGCGTCATGCATTGTGGAGCTGGTTGGGGCGATTCTTCTAAGGGAGCAAAGAAGCAACTATCTGAATGGAATCTCTTCCTTGCCTTACCTTTGCTGAGGGCTGAAATAAAAGTGGAGGGAGGCGGCTGGTGAGAGCTGGTGGGCTGCTCTGTGCAAGGTACTTCCATGGGCTCCATCCAGAAGCCTGGTGGCTTGTACAGCCCCAGAGGGAGAAGGACATCTTGCTGAGTCAGTCAGGAAGGTCATCTGCTGCCTACAGTTTTCCCAGGAAGGCATGTCCTCAGGAAGCAGAAGGTTTGCAGGGGCTATCAGCAGATGACTTTGATGCGGAGACTTTTTTATGGCTGCACTGAGGTCTCTCTTCCTGTTGTTGTACAGAAGTTGTGACTCTGAGTGTCAGTGTGGAGGTGAAAGTGAGACCTTTTTTTGTGTGGACCGAGCACTAAAAGCTAACTGTTATGATATTTGTAGAAGAAAATTAATGCTGCCTGGCAGCTGTTTACTATCAGATAAGCTTGCTGTTGTGTTGTTAGTGTTTTAACTCTTTGCACTCATCCATATTGTTTTGTACACAGTCAAATCTGTATCTATCCCTGTCCTATCTTACTGCCTAATCTGGGGTGTGTGTCCAAAACTACTCACAAGCTCAGCTTTTCCAATTATGGCTCAGCTTCTAGACAGAGTGAAAGAGTTGGGGTTATTCAGCTTGGTGAAGGGAAGGCTGCAGGGAGACCTTAGAGCAGCTTCCAGTGCTGAAAGGGGCTCCAGGAAAGCTGGGGAGGGGCTCTAGATCAGGGAGGGCAGGAACAGGACAAGGGGGGAAGGGCTTTCAGCTGAAAGGGGGGAGATGGAGATGACGTCTGGGGAAGAAATGTTTTGCTGTGAGGGTGGGGAGGCCCTGGCCCAGGTTGCCCAGAGCAGGGGTGGCTGCCCCATCCCTGGAGGGGTTCAAGGCCAGGTTGGATGGGGCTGGGAGCCCCTGATCCCGTGGGAGGTGTCCCTGCCCATAGCAGGGGTGGGACTGGATGGGCTTTGAGGTCCCTTCCAACCCAAATTGTTCTATGATTCTATAATTTGTGATCAGAGCGAAAAAATGGGAGATGGGAAGGGTCTTCCAGTGTGTTTATAATCAGCTGGGAGAGGAGAGGCTCTGGTTTCAAGGAATGGGCTCTCTTGCGTTGTGCCCATCCAGTGTTTTAGCAAGGCTGTGTCAAGATAAACAATCGGTGATTAAAATCGTGCCTTACTTGTGCTGCTAAAAATGCTTCTAGATTATACACGCTTAAAAGAGTAAATATTAAACGTGTAGGTTTACTTTTACTGGTTTACAGAAAGCTCAGTGGGGCTGACAGAGCAGCTCGGGATGTGTTTATAGCAAGCTCACCGGACGGATACAATGCTGCAGTGTTTGGCTGCGAGCACCACTGGGGCACACTTAAAAAAATAGTGTGTTCCATTTACATTGGGGAGGAGGGAATTCTGAGAATGTTTCTATTAATATTAGCTGGTGTAAAACCCCAAATTCTACATTTCAGGCCTTGCATATTGCAAAAATAGTGGACTAGATGGTGGTCGGTGAGGATGTTGGGCCCCTCTCTACAAGAAAGACGTTGAGGGGCTGGAGAGTGTCTGGAGAAGGGGAATGGAGCTGGGGAAGGGCCTGGAGAACAGGGGTTCTGGGAGCAGCTGAGGGATCTGGGGGATTTAGCCTGGAGAAGAGGAGGCTTAAGGGAGACTTCAACACTCTCTGCAGCTCCTGAAAGGAGATTGTGATGAGGTGGGTACTGATCTCTTCTCCCAACTAACAAGGGATAGAATGAGAGGAAACGGCCTCAAGTTGTGCCAGAGGAGGTTTAGATTAGATATTATAGAAAAACTTCTTTACTGGAGGAGCGATGAAGCATTGGAAGAGGCTGCCCGGGGCAGTCATGGAGCCTCCATCCCCTGCTCCCCCACATCCTATCCCTACACTCCCTCATCAAGAGCCCCTCCCCAGCTCTCTTAAGCACCAGTTGGTGCAAACCCAGCCATGTGAGCCCCAAAGTGAGATTCATTGATTCTGGAGCAGGGCTGGCCTGAGGCTCCCTGCTCCACTCTGGCTGCTCCCCAGTGCCCCATTCCCTTCCTTTATGACCTTCTCCTTGCTGTCAGTGGCACCCAGGTCTGCAGCAAAAACAAAGACTCTGGCCGAGGTCTCCCAGGGGCAGCAAACCAGCACATTAACCCCCTGTGTGGCCTGGCAAGGACTCTCATCTCCTGAATTTTATGGCAGGATACCCTTTCCCTGAGTATCGCTCTACACAGTTGCTGCACAGTCAGCTCCAAAAGGGCAGCTGGCATGACGACAGGAGACTTAAAAAATGAATGAATTGTCAGCTCCAGCCTGGATGTCACCATCATTTTAATGCTAATGGGCTTTTTCCTCAGCCAGCCTCCCGCCTGAATGGGGAGCCCAGAAACATCCCAATATTTATGGGATTTTAACTAGATTAGTTACAAACCTATAAAGCAAAGAAAGAGACGGTTCATCCAGTACTGGGGAGGGGAGTGTTAAAAATGCCACCTCAGATAAAATATTATGGGAGCCGAGTAACTGTAAATTAGAACCTTGCCTATGAAATAGCTTCTTATGTGAGCTCGGGATGAGGGCCAAGAGAACGTCTAAGGCTTGGGGAAATTTATTAGCCCAGATCAACAAGATTTCTGGGACTCGGGAGATGGGGTGGCAAAGAATTTGCCTGTTGGAGTCTGTGCTTCCTCCATTCATGCCTGCAGCAGGAGTTTTGCTTATGAAACTTTCAAGATGCTTCATCTGCATTTTTTGCATTTTCTTGGTTCTCATTAGCAGTTGCAGTTCTGTCCTGGGATTTGGGAGAGCTGGGTTTGAGCTCTGGGTTTCCACAGCCTGCCAGTGTGGTCTTGGGCAAGTCATTCATCTCCCTAGGCTTCAATGTCTCCCTCTAGAGAGGACATAAACAATATTTCTTAGAATCATGGAATGCTTTGGGTCAGAAGGAACCTCAAAGCCCCATCCAAGCTGGCCTTGAATGCCTCCAGGGATGGGGCAGCCACCCCTGCTCTGGGCAACCTGGTCCAGGGCCTCCCCACCCTTATAGGAAAAGGTTTCTTCCCGAGATCTAATTTCCTGGCAATGTCAAGAGGGTTTGCTAAGGACTAGGAAGATTTTGGATACTTGAAGCATCAGTGAGAGTGCGATGGGTGCTTACAAGTTACCAGACCATGTGCGGAGCTGCTACAATGCATAAGTTGACCCCTGGCAGAGCCAGGAATGGCATTTTGGTGGAGGGGCAATGGGTCTTCCCTTTGACCTCAGACATTTTAGTCGCTGCCATGATTCTCCGTACTTAAACACCTTTATTTTTTACCCTCTGCCAGTGCAAGCTGACTGTCCTGATAGGGTCTTAGGTGTCCTATGATGTTAGAGTCGTCTTGGCTATTCATTCACTTCAGTAGTCATGTTGGTGTTATGTTGATGGTTGGACTTGATCTTGGTGGTCTTTTCCAAACTTGACGCTACTGTGATTCTAAGAAAGGGCTCATCTAGTGCACAGCTTTGGAACCTGCTGCCTTTTGTCCCCTCATTTCTCATCTCTCTCATTCCCATTCACACCCCTCTGCTCTTCCTGACCTGTAGTCAGCTTTCTGTCCACGTTCTTCTAGCACATGTCCCCCTTTCTGCCTTCACTTTGGTATTTCTGTCTCCACCTTCATTCTCACTCCCACATTCTAACCGTGGTTTATTTTTCTTATCTTGTTTTTTTGGAACCCATCCTTAGCCTCTCCTATATATTTGCCTTTTCCTCCCTCCGAGAGTTTTTTAGTAAACAGCATCCCTCTCCTATTCTGAGTCATTGCCCACTGACAGCGGAAAGATTTCATCACAAAAGCTATGCAGAGATCTCCCAGTTTGGAGCACGGGGTAGGTTAGGATGACCTCACTCTGCCTGCCAAGTGACAAGCCACAGGGCCTAATTCTTCAGCCAGTTCATCTCCCATTTAGTTCTTCATTCCCCCACCAGTGTAAGTCCTGGTGTGCGCTGGGGGGATGCTCAATTACGCCCTGGATCATCCCGCTCCCCTCCAATGGTTGAAAACACCTCGGCGGCTGTTGGGAACCTACTTGGCCCAAGTGTGGGAAAACTCTCAGACTTGAACTTCACTTTGTATTTCTATGCCATATGAAACTCGTTGAATGTTTGTCCTTCCCTTCACGTGGCTGCTGCCTGCTCTTGTATTGCACTGACATATGGGAAAGCTATTTGGTCCCCTTTTCAATGTGCTGCTTGCAGTATAAATACAAAAGCAGACAGGGCTTCTGAAAAGAAATAAATGTAATTGTGGTGGTGGTTGTTATAAATAGCGCAAAGGATTTAGAAGCTATTGAGTTGTTTGGGCAGAAATCAGAAGGTTTCTGTGTAAAATAGTCTTCAGGCTCTCATTTAGCTGTCGAAGTCTTCCCAGTTCACTCATTACCGTTTGGCTTCAGCGCAGGATGAGGATGCTCTGCTCTTCTCACGAGTGAGGTTGAGCCTCCAAAAAATGTGGTGTATGGGGTTTTATGCCCCTTATGTCTACAGCACCGTTATTCAGGCAGGTTGGGCATTTGCATGTGCAACCAGCCTGTTTGCATAAAGAACCGTGGTATTTCCACACATGGATTTTTGAGGTTGGTTCCTAAAATCAGTGCTGCATTTTTCCTCTGCTGGAGTGAAATGCAAATATTTATTTATTGACAGAGCTGGAGCTGATCGTTTTCCCTGTCAAGGTCTGAGCTGTCTGTCCTGTTGGATGAAAACAAGGAGCATTCTGCTTTCTTTTCAAAATGTATTTGTTCCTTACTGTGTTTAAAACAATCGGTGCCTGCTCTCTGCCAGCCCTGGTAGAGCAATATATATATTTGTGTGTGTATGTATATCAAAAGAGGCTGAACGCCCAGAAATACTCTTGGCAGCCCCGCTGTCTGGTTAGAAAAGGAAGTGAGCTACAAAATTTGAACATTCAGTTCTGAGACTTGAAAGCTCTCTGGTTTTTATTACTGACTCAACAGGGTTTTCATTATGTATGTGGCCAAGAGGAGAGGTTTACGCAAGAGGAATGCATTGTAGTTGAATATGATTTTACACACTGCTAAATAATTGAGATAACTTGATGGCTCCTAAATGGACAAAATCAATTGTTAGCAGCAGAGTGGCACAAACAAGGCAACACCAAAGAGCAGACGATCCACATCCAAGAGCTGATTTGCACTGCAGAGGGGTCCCCAGCCAGATGCTGAGTGACATTTTGCCATTGATGTGAATCGTAGCTGTCTTCCCTCAGCGTATCTGAAAGCCTCTTTCTGCCTGTCAGTCTCTTCTACTGCAGCTGACAGCGTCTTCAGCTTGCTTTTGCCTTTTGCTTTTTAGTAACTCGGTGCTATTTAAACAGTTTGAGGCTAAGTTTCTTCTGCTCTCATTTCATGTTGGCTTTAGGAAGGAAAATATTTTGTGAAGCAGATTATCGTGCACAGAGAGAGGGTGTGGGCTGCGTGGACTGAGCTGTAAATACGGAGGGAGGCTGCGTCCCACTGTCCTGCTTGCCTCCTGCGGCAGGGGATGTGCTGTCAGATCACACCCTGCAGCAAACCAGCTTGACAGTAAAGTGAATTCCTGTCCCACAGACAAAGCACTCCCAGCTAATTTTGCACTTGTTCATGTGATGGGTATTTATTCTTCACTGTCTTTAAAAGGTATTTATTTTTAAATCTCTGAGGCTGTATGGGCTTAGTGCATGTGTTCTCATGAAACTCCTGCCAGTGGGAGATGCTTCTTGATGTGCCTTTGCATTTTACATGTGGGAAGAGGAAAAAAAAGAGATCATTGGATAATTCAGACTGGAATTCAGAGCCCGATCTGAACCTCTCTCACGCCTCTTGATGCCCAGCATCTCTCCTGTGCAAACCACTGTGAGCAGCCTGGCTCTGCCTTCTGGAGAACCACCCTGGATGTGCCAAGGGCTGCTCTGGGACCCTCTGGAGCCTTTTCTGCTCCAGACTGATGGTCATTGTCACTGCTGGAGCAGCAGATGCCGAGATCTTCTCTCTAGTGACCAATGATAAGATCCAAGGGAATGGCAAGATGATGTGCTAGGGAAGGGTTAGGTTGGACATTAGGAAAAGGCTCTTCTCCCAGAGGGTGGTGGAGCAGTGGAACAGCTCCCAGGGGAGCAGTCACAGTGCCAAGCCTGACAATATTCCAGAAGCCTTTGGCCAAGCCCTTGGGCACACAGTGTGAATGTTGGGGTGTCCTGTGCAGGGACAGGAGTTGGACTGGATGATCCTTGTGGGTCCCTTCCACCTCGAGGCATTCTGTGATTCTATGAGTAGTTGAAGGTGCATGTTCCATGCCCAGTGCCTCCTGGTCTTGACAGCGTTTCATTTGTGGCTGCTTCTGCTTTACAGTGTCATGTTTCTGCAATGTTGTTATGCTGGCTTTCTTATTAAATGGTTTGGGGTTTTTTTTGGTCACACTTGCCTGCTAGTTCCCCTCTGGATTTTGGGTCCATTGGATCAATCCCAGCCAACCATGAACAGAAGGTGTTTGTTTCCAAGAGGTTAAGCTGGAGGCAGAGCCCAGGAAGGTGGTGGCCATGGGGGAGGAAGGAGACACTGCTGGTGCCCTGGGAGAGCTGGCAGCCTGAGCACAGCTCTGGTTAAAGGCTGGAGGAGGAATCCATGGTGGGGAGGCAGAGGGAGAGGCTGTGAACACCCTGACCACAGAAAATGCCTCCTTGGCGCTCGTGTGGCCTTCAGACACCAGCAAGTCCAACCACAAGACACAAATCCATAGGAAATGAGGTTTCATTAGTTCCACTGCCCACAACTCGCTCATGGCTCCATTGGTGCTTCCAAGCATTCAGTTTGGTCAAAGGGCTACTGGAAACTGTGCGGATGCCTTCCCCGAGTCACCCTGCTCCTCTCCAACCTCAGCAAGGTTGAGGTGCTTCACAGGCCAAAGGCTGCTACAGGAGGTGCATCCAACCTGCAGCTGGTGTGCTCAAATCCATCTGGACCTTCTTCAGGATTGTGACAGATCTTACTAACTAGAAAAATGTGGTGTTATTAGAAGGGTGCATCACTTGTTGTTCAGGTCCTCTCCCTAGTGAGAAAGAGCCAGAGAGCATGGTTTAAACATAGCTCATGGTTTGGGGAGTGCTGGAAGCTTGAGACGGTCTGGCAGAAAATGAAATTCTCCTTTTAAAACCACTGAACAGTCCTTGTTCCTCCACACCAGCCAGTGAGCTTGACCATGCAGCCCTGGCATGGAGATGTGGCTGGATCTGCCCTGATGCCTCCTAGCACCCCTGGGTGAGCTCTTGCTGCTGTCTTTGCTGCTGCAGGTGAGGAACAGGCTCTGCTCTGCCTTTGGCTGCCAGGGCAGGGGGGCTGGGGGCCTAGGGGGATGCTCTTTCCTCATCCCTTGTTGGCAACTTGGAGGCTTCTTTGTGGTGGAAAGAAATGGTGAGGGTGGTCATGCTGGGGGGAGGGTGTATGTTCACCCCAGGCAGCAGGGGAGGGGGTGGCACTGCCCACTGCTGGAGCAGCTTCTTGAGCTCCTATTGGAGTTTTTCCTGCCTCTCCATCACGCAGCCATGGGGCGAGTGATGGGAGGAGGTAGTGCAGTGCCTGGGAGAGCCTGTGCAGCACAACACGGGGCTGCAAAACCAAAATAGCCCTTCAGGAGCATCGCTGGGGAAAGATCACCCAGATGCTTTGGGACACACAAGTGGCAGCTTGGGTTCTGCAGAAACAAAACTCCTGCCAAGCCTTTTCCTCCTGCCTGCGAAAGGCTGCCCTCCACCTCCCATCTCCCTGCTGAGAAATGCCACACCTCCGTGACACAGAGTTTTCCAAATGGGAGACATGGCTCTGAAATCACTTTCAAATGTTCCTAGCAAGAAATTCTGCTACTCGTTTGGCCGGTGGCAAGGCTGGCAGCGGTGTGGGTGAGCGCAGCGAGGCTGTGGGTCCAACCCTGGATCAGCCCGTGGGGAGCTGCCAGCTGCCCTGACCACAGTGTCGCCCCGAAGGCTGGGGAGGTGCCATCAACACCCTCCCTGGCACTGCCTGAGCTCCCAGTTCTGGCTGGAGCCACCTTGCTGCTGGGTTTGAGCGCTGTGCCCAGCTCAGTGCCCAGCGGCAGCCCAGGAACATCACTTCTAGCCCAAGCATTTGAGTTGCTCTGGGAGGATGAAGCCAAATGCTTCCCAAGGCTGAGCCAGCACTCCCCTGCTTGAAGGAAGGATCCCCAGGCCCTCCAGGGGAAAGAGGGCTTGGGAGACTCAAGTGAATTTGCAGAGCTAGGAGGAATCCGAGTGAAATGCCAATGCTGTCCTTTGATGCTCCCACCCTTCATCCTTTCTTCCTGCCCCTGTAAACAGCTGCTTCTTAAACAGAATGGGAAGGCAGCGCTTCAATATCAAGTCTAGTCCAATAAGAACAAAATGAGGTGGAGATTTACCTCCTCGGAGCCCACCTGTCAGTTATTGCAGTTTTGCTATCATATTTTCCAACATCTTCCCAGTGTTTCTCTCCTCTGTTGCTGTACGCAGAGGAAATTTGCCTGTGCAGAGGAAAAAGTGAACCAGGCTTCCTCAAATGTTCTAATAAACAGCCTGAAAAAGCCCTGCGCGTCAATCCCATGCCACTTTAGTCATCACAGGTCTTATTTACAACACAGTAGCTTGCTTAAAAACAAAGCAAAACACTGTAAACCTCTAAGCACAGGTCACCTGGCTGCCTGAAGAAGAGAACTTCCAAAGAAAATGGTGAGTGAGTCCAAAGGAATATTAGGATTGAAAAAAGAAATCCACCATGAAAATTGTCATAGAATCATGGAATGGTTTGGGTTGGAAGGCACCTCAAAGCCCATCCAGTTCCACCCCTGCTATGGGCAGGGACACCTCCCACTGGATCAGGGTGATCAAAGCCTCATCCAGCCTGGCCTTGAACCCCTCCAGGGATGGGGCAGCCACCCCTGCTCTGGGCAACCTGGGCCAGGGCCTCCCCACCCTCACAGCAAAACGTTTCTTCCTAGGATCTCATCTCCATCTCCCCTCTTACAGATGAAAACCTTACCCCCTCATCCTATCCCTGCTCTCTCTGATGAAGAGCCTCTCCCCAGCTTTCCTGGAGCCCCTTTCAGCACTGGAAGCTGCTCTAAGGTCTACTTAGAGCCTTCTCCAAGCTGAACAACCCACACTCTCTCAGCCTGTCCTTATACTGAAGGTGAATTGAAGATGATACCATTTAAAAATACTTGGTGCAGCAGCTCCAGCACCCTCTGTGTCACCTGGCCTTGTTCCATGCTGCTCATAAATATTTGAATGCTTGGGTCCATTAATCCTTCACAGCAAAGCTCTCGGTCTAGAAGGGCTGTAGCCATCTGAAACCCCATGAGACAGCCTGATAGTTCCCAAGGATTCTGGGGGTTGATTTCTTTCCCCAGTTGGGCATGAGTGCAGGGGGACAAGAGCGGTGTGCAGATGGCACCGGTTTGGTGGTGCTGGCAGCGTGTTGTGTGGCTGCCTGTCCTTGGCTGACCCTTGCAGAGGTCTCCTGCCAGCTTTGCAAACCACACGTGGAATTTCTTGTTTAATTACCCTGTTTGAAGGTAAAAGTTAAAATAGTTTCACTGGAGAAGGCCAAGGAGATGGACTCCAATCACCACAACAACAGCACAGCAGGGAGGGTTAAGGAGCCCCCGAGTGACCTGGAGCAGGATGAAGGCTGCTCTAAATTATTCAAGCTATTAACAAATTGTAGGAGTTGCCATCCTGGGGTCCAGCCAAACCCCTTCTGTGTCCAGCGAGCTGCTGGCAGGTTCCCTGCGTGGTGAGAGCCCAGGAGCGTGTATGGTAGAGCATCACCCCGGGGTGGGATGGGGATGCTGGTCATCTGCCTTGGCTCCGTCAGCCAGCCCCAAAACTCCCTACTGAGAGGCTGACATGGGTATTTCTTGGAACAGTTTTCTTCCAGTTAGGGGAAACAAAGTTCAGAAGCCAAATGGAAATATAACATCTCAAAAAAAAAAATTCAGAGGTAAGAAGGTGAGGTTGATTGCAAGATGTTTGTAATCATCTGTCACCCTGAAAAGATCCAGCATGAGGCTCTAAGTTCATCTGGAGTGCAGAGCAGCAGAACTGGATGCAAATGGTTTATTTCATTAGGAAAATCAGCATCTGATCTATGTGGGAAACAGTAAAGTTTGTTTTCACAGCAGTCTTGCTTTTTTTAAATTGATTTGTTTGTTTGCCTTTGTACACGTTGTGTTAGTCCAAGTATTTATGTGAAAGAAAACATCATGTAGAGGATTTGGGGTCCTGTTTGATAAACAATGGGCTGCAAGTTGTCAAAAACAAAAAAAAGAGACAAGTCTGGCGTGTGCTGAATCCATTCCTTTCTGTGCAGGAAGAAAAATAACTGATTTCCCAGGCAGTTGAACTTCTGCACAACCTGCATTGCTTACAGCTTGAGTTATGGGCAGCAGCAGTGAGATGATGCTGTTGTCAGGATGCTCTTTGCAAGCAAAGAGAAGTCAGGTGGGGCACCACCAAGCTCTCGATGACCCTTGTGGCTCATGCAGTTGGTTAGAAGCAATATTGTCTGCATCTTGGTTCAGGGTTAAGCAGTTTCCCCTGCTGAATAGGAATGGGCAGCATGTGAAATGTGCCGGCTGGGTAGAAGGCCAGGTCTACTGCTGGCTGGGCAGAAGGTTTCTTAAGTGGCTCAGATGAGTAGTTTTACAGCATTACCCATTGCTGACTCAAGATGGTGACACAAACAATGCAAACTTTGGATCTCATCTCTCTGGCTGACAAGTTCTTCTTAAAATAGCGATTATCTAATGGGGGAAATCCCACAAATGTAGACAAGTGGATTGTAAGAAGAGCCACCCTCACTGCTATGAGTCCCAAAGTAATTTTTGAACCATGCTGTGAAGATATATCTTTTATCAAATAAAGTGTAAAAGGCTGGCAAGCATTCCCCTTCATCTGCCTGGCATCAGTAAATACCTGCAGGTCAGCAGGAGGTGTATTTATAGTTGAACCACGTGAAGGTGAGAAAGCCTATGCTTGTCCTGTATTTTTCCGTGCAAGGGGTGAAGTAATTCAGGGTTTGTGAATAGATCCCTGTTCCTGGACCCCAGTTCCCTTTCTCTAAGAGTTTGCTGTTCCTCCTGTGGGTATGGGTTTTGCCAGGAAGGATATTTTTGGAATGCTGGTTTATAATTGATGTTAAAGCACGCAATAAGATTTTTCTATCTGTTCTTATGCTCACACTGGTTTTGTGTAATTGCTACCAAAACTTTCCATTCTTGTTCCATGTTTACATCTGCTTTTGTTTCCTTCCTCTTATGAAGTTTTCCAAAGATGCTGTTGGATATCAAGGATTCAATTCAAAGGCCAGAGCTGCAATAATATCTATTCTCTTTGTGCTAAAGTGTTGATGTCGTAGTAGGTTAACTGTCACGTTATGTTGTCTACTTAAGTTTTTCTTCTGAGGGAAGAAACTAGGGGACTATTTACATGTTCTCAGAAAGACAAGGGAATGAATGAATGAGTTTATGTATATTTAGGACCTACTCTGTTTTCCCTTAAACCCAAGAGGGGAGGGGCAGAGCAGGGAAAGAATTTGTTCTATTCAGTTTGTGGAAATCTAAATCTGGCCTTCCTACAAATAAAGGCTGGTGAGCCTAGTCTAAAAATACTCATGCACTGAAAGAGCTGAAATTTTACCCGATAGTGACTTCATAGTGTGAGGCCACATCATTAAAGACATCGTGGGGCTGGAGTGAGTCCAGAGAACAGCAAAAAAGCTGGTGAAGGGGCTGGAGAACAAGGGTTATGAGGAGTAGCTGAGGAAACTGGGATTATTTAGCCTGGAGAAGAGGAGGCTGAGGGGAGACCTCATTGCTCTCCACAACTACCTGAAAGGAGGTTGTGGTGAGGTGGATGTTGGTCTCTTCTCCCAAGTGGTGGGTGATAGGATGAGAGGAAACGGCATCAAATTGCAGCAGGGCAGATTTAGATTGGACATCGGGGAAAAAATTCTTCACCAAAAGGGTACTTGGGCACTGAAGGGCTGCCCAGGGAGGTGGTGGAGTCCCCATCCCTGCAGGGATTTAAAAGACAGGGAGATGAGGTGCTCAGGGATCTGGTTTATAGTGGACAGGTTCCGTTGGACTTGATGGTCTCAAAGGTCTTTTCCAGCTAAGCAATTCTATGTCTGATTGCTCAGTGAGTGCTCTGGTTATCTGCAGTCTGAGTTTCAAAACGCAGGAATGAAAATACATTCTGGCAGAAGGGTGGAGATGGAAACTCTTGCTAGGAGGGTGCTGTGGAATAGACGATGTTTTCTTTGCATCATTGCTCTGCATGTTGGAAAAAAAAAATCTAATAAAGTTAATTTTGCGGAGGGAACAAGATGTGAAATCTTCTTCCAATGATGGTTTTTTTTACTGTAAACAATACACTGACTGGGATGTTAGCTCCTAAAGTCTTGTTTAGGCATCCTATCAGGCTGGCCTTGCCTTTTGGAAGTGTTGAGCATGTAAGTTTTCCCAATGAATATGGGCTTCAGGAGCCTTAAAACTCTTTAAACTTCTTAGCTTCTGTCTCACTGCTTTAAGGCCTGAGCCTGGGAATGAGATGCATGGATGGCTCAACTCGCTCTTAGTCAGAGGAACAAAATCAGGTTCAGTAACCCACATTTGAGAAAACCCTGGAAGCTTATGGTGTTGGTGACTCATCCTGGGGGTGAAGAGTGCTGGGGCTTCGATTGGTTTAGTTTAAGGGATATTTTTACCCTTGTGTTGCTTCCCAGTTCAAGAGCTTTTTTGTGAATGAGATAATCTGTTATTTCCAAAACTACAACTAGGTGCTTTTTAGCCAGTTCAATTGATGCCATTTTTGGTACCCATGATGTCTTTCCTATAACTCATTCCCAGATCCAAACAGATCCTCACCAGCATGTGGGAAAGTAATTTTGTCTCCAGAGTGCATATAGACCATTACAGGCTGCATCCCAGAGCAGGTGTCTGTGGATGGGGAGGACCGTTTTCCAGCTGTTTGTGTTATTCCCTGGCTTATTTGTCAGTATTAAATGATTACTGTGGTGATGAAACTCCCCAAGTATGCATTACTGTATTTCTATTTCAGCCGAGAAGGAAGATGATAGCCCTCTGGCATGCACACAGCCGGGGGAAGACAAATAGGAACAAAGTGGGACTTCCAGTTCCTATATCTTTGCAAGATCAGGTTTTTAAAATAACCTTGTAAGGCTTAGTGATGAGTCTCTGCCAGCGCAGGCTCAGGCTGCAAAGCCACTGATGTCAGAGGCGAAACTAAGCAGAAAGCGGGGCGGAAGAGGGGTGGCTGGGAGAGCTTGGTAGGCGACAGCAGGCCCAGGGTATGGACACAGGCTGTGTGTGGGCGCAGGAGCTGCCTCCTGTGCTGTTGAGGTCTTCTCCTGCCAGCATCCCAGGCTACTAGGTGCTCCTGGCTCTGTGCCTGCACTGGGGAAAAGGCAGAGACGGTGAATCAGAAAGGTTTGGATTGGAAGGGACCTCCAAGCCCATCCAGTCCCACCCTCTGCCATGGGCAGGGACACCTCCCACTGCACCAGGTTGCTCCAAGCCCCATCCAACCTGGCCTTGAACCCCACCAGGGAAGAGGCAGCCACATCTTCCCAGGGCACCCTGGGCCAGAGCCTCCCTCACAGCAAGGAATTTCATTCATTTTGAGCACTCATGGTCCAGGTGAAGGCAGTGAGCTCAAGCTCAGAAAACCAGTTAGAATCATAGAATGCTTTGGGTTGGAAGGGACCTTTTACAGGTTATCCGGTCCAACCCCCCTGCAGGAGCAGGGACATCAGGGTTAAGCTCAATGTGTTTATTAAGCAAGACTGATCAGGCAAAATGATCTCACCAAGCGCTGAGTCAATTAATAGCAGGAGCTTAACTTTTAAAGTTTTTTATTCTACTGCTCATTTCCATTTAACTATAAATATTTCACAGTCAAAAATAAATCCCACCAGAAACTGAGGTGCTGCTATTAAACTGTGGCATTATTAGGGGCACATCTTGATCCCTTGTCCCTAAAATCATCCAGTGACCCCCAAGTGTAGGAAGAGAGAATCAAGTTACCGAAATACACATCAGATTTCAAGGGCCAGCTTTCAGTTCATGGTTTGACACCTTGCTGGAATGATGGGACTGCATCAGGCTACAACAAGTCTAGGCAGGACACCAGCAAAGTCCTCCAGAAGCTGTAGGTCAGCACAGCATCTGAGCCAGGAGATCAAAAGGCACAGGGGCTTGAACTGGCTGCTCTTATTTTTAGGGTCCTGAATCAGCGCAGCCTAGAAGGAGGGAGGCTGGGAGGTTTCCCATGGGCAGCTGCGGGCCCTCGAGGGAAGAGCTGGCTGCTCCCCGGGGGCTGCAGCTTGTTTCAAGTGAGGAGCGAAGCTGCGAAGAAGAGTATGAACTCTTCCACTTCCCAGAGCGCTTCTGGTGCCTGGAGTGATGGTGCTGGTGTTGCAGAGTGGTGGGAACCGTTGGCTTCTGACACTCATCTTGAACTCCCTGCTTCCAGAGGTGGATGGTCAATGAACCTTAGATGCTTAGAAATCGCAGCATAAAGGTTAATTTCTGTGTAGGAACCTTCTTTGTGGATATCTTCCAAGCTCTGATGAAGGGAAAGCCAATGGGGCATGTGGGGCAGCAGAAGGAGCCATTCATGATAAGAGGATGGGGAAACCTTCCATATGGAGTAAGGCTGGGAGAGCTGGGTTTGTTCAGCCTTGAGAGGAGAAGGCTTTGGGGAGACCTTTACCATGTATTAGTACCTAAAAGGTATCTGTCCAGAGGATGGAGACTCCCTTTCTACAAGGAGTAACATGGAAAAGACAAGGGGGAAAGGGGATCAGTTGCTTCAGGGGAAATTCTGATTGGATTCCTGAAGAAAACTCTTCCTCATGAGAACAATGAAATATTGGAATTATCTCCGCAGAGAAGTGATTGATTCCTCTATACTTGACACTTTTAAGGCTCAGCTTGACAGAGTGCTGGGGCATCTCATCTTAAACTATAAGAAATCATCTAAAAAGCTTGGAACAGATGACCCTTGAGGTTCTATCCAACCTGTCATTCCATGATTCTATGATCTTGTACTGGTGGCTGGTTGCATCTCAGTCAGGAGAGCAGGGAAATGAAGGAGCTGTATGTCCTGGCACTGCACGTGTTAGAGATGAACGGCACCAAGGGAAAATTCACTGGGCAAGGTGTTTGCACAAAACACCTAGAAGCCTTTCAGGCATTTTTTGAGGTGGGGACAGGAAGGTATTAGGGAAAAACCTGTGGGTTGGAAATGTATTCCCAACTATTTTTAAAGCAAACAAATTCCTTCTGAAGTTGCGAGCTCCTTGCATAAATTGTGCAGTTGACAGAGTAAGTGGTGGGATGTTATGGCAATTACTAATGTCCCTTGAATATTTGGTTAACCACTGCAGATAATCCCACAAGCAGTAGCCTTTCCAGGGAGAATTTTGGTCTCCCCTTTGGCAGGATTAACTGTTCCTCTCTTGTTTCAGCAACTCCTTGTGCTGGAATCAAAACAATTGAGGAGTTTTGCATTTTGGGGAAAAAGCAAAAGGTGTCCTTTTGACATCTGACCTCTAAACCCAAGATCCATCCTGTACCTGCATGTGCCGAGCTGTGAGGTGCCTGCATGGGCACAGGGTGGGAAAGCTGCCCCAGCTGAAGACTCAGGGTGGGCTTTAAAGATGATGTGGTGGGGTTAATGCAGGTCTGTGCTATCTCCCATGCAGGAAACTGTCCCTGCCCGTGGCAGAGGACTTGGAATCAAATGATCTTTAAGGATCCCTGCAAACCAAGCCGTCCTATCATTCTAAGATTTCTGTGAACACCTTCACCAAGCTATGGTTTATGAAAAACATCCCAGGTTTTCCTAGACCTGCTTAACTCCATCACTTTTTCCAGTTTGGGTCCTGCTTGGTGTAGGCTGCAGAGTCGTGGTTTCTGGGTGGAGCGTTTATCATGGTGGGTCACATGTGATACGTTACTTAAAGCTGATGTTTGGGTTTGCCTGGGTGGTTTTGTGTTAACAAATTTTTTTATTATGAAAAGCATAGCTGACCTTTAAAATCCAAAAGCCGTATTTATGAATGACTCAGCCTACTCTCGGCACAGCTGAAGATTACAGTGAGCAAACAAAAGCCAAGGAATACTTCTCGCATGTAACTTTTTGAGAAAGCAGTATTTGCCTCTGGCATTCACCAAGGGAGCTTTCCCTTTGTGCGCGAGAGGAAAACGAAGTAGGCTACAATAAAAGGCATTGTTGGTCCCAGCATGGAAAGAATGATGATCCAAGAACTGAAATAATAGAAAAGTGTCAGGGGGGTGGAATTTAGTTCGCAAACATGTCAGGATGGCTTCAGGCTTACTCAGGTTTTGATTCAAGCTTTGCATTCTTCTTAAATTCTTTCCAGGCCACAATGGATTAAATAGTTGCTGATTTTCACTCATTTCATTCTTCCCTGGGATCAGTGTTGGAAGATGGTCCTCCCAAGCCATCGGTTCAGCCACCAGTTCCTTAATGACAGTGAAACAGGGAATCACAGTGGGTTTAGTCTTGTGTTAGGATCTGCCTCTTCAAACTCCAGCATTAAGGTCTCTGCACAAGGGGTCCTCTCACTTTCTGACCTGAAGAGTATCTGGGTGTACATGACAAGGTATAAGGTATCAGTTTCCTGGAGCTGCAGATCAGAATATTGCCTGGCAGCTGTGCTTGTAAATGACTGCAAACAGGAGAAGAAAACTGGTCTGCCTGGGACATACCTGGACAGATATTGCCAGCCTAGAGTCCAGAAAAATTGAAAAAAAGTAAAAAATTATCATAGAATCATGGAATGGTTTGGGTTGGAAGGGACCTTAATGCCCATTGAGTTCCACCCCTGCCATGGGCAGGGACACCTCCCACTGGATCAGGGGCTCCCAGCCCCATCCAACCTGGCCTTGAACCCCTCCAGGGATGGGGCAGCCACCCCTGCTCTGGGCAACCTGGGCCAGGGCCTCCCCACCCTCACAGCAAAACATTTCTTCCCAAGATCTCATCTCAGTCTCCCCTCTTTCAGCTGAAAACCTTTACCCCTCATCCCATCCCTGCACTCCCCTATCAAGAGCTCTTCCCCAGCTTTCCTGGAGCCCCTTTCAGTCCTGGAAGCTGCTCTAAGATCTCCCTGGAACCTTCTCTTCTCTAGGCTGAGCAACCCCAGCTCTCTCAGCCTGTCCTCGTATGGGAGGTGCTCCAGCCTTTGGATCATCTTTGTGGTCTCCAACAGATCCGTGTCCTTCCTGTGCTGAGGACTCTTGCTGGTCCTATTATGATGTTGTCCAATTGACCTGACAACAAAACAATAGTAATAATAAGGCATAACCATGTAGATAGTATTAATTTTTGTCACAAAACTATTTTTCATTAACAAAATATCTTTTATGAAGTAGAGAACATGTCTTATCCCCCTCTTCCTCCTTATCCGTACTGAAAAACCCTTGGAGCTAATGCCTGGCAAGAATTTGCGGTAGCAAGTAAATGTAACAACCATGCAATTACGTCCTGTAGCCCTGTCAAATATAATTACAAAGCATGTTCATGGCACTGCAAATGAGACAGCTCTTCTGCAGAGTGGGAGGTGGCACGTTGCCGATCGTGATGGACGACCCTAACCTAGAATCGACTGGCGGCTTTTATGAACTAGGGAGGCATCCCTTTTGTGTCTGGCTGAGGGAGGACAGATGGTTTCGTTCTCCTTCAAGGCGAACTCCCATCAGGCTTTATTTGCAAGAGTTTATGTGCATATGAATTACTTTTATTAAAATATGGCATTCATAGATGAACTAGAATGTGTTGAGATGAAAGGAAAATTTTAGCTGTTTCTTACATCTACAATAGTGCCGACTGTTCAATGTTTCTTGGTTTCTTATAATGGAGATCATTTTCATTAGCTCCAAGGCACCCTCGAGCTTCTCTGGCGATGTGAATTCATTTATACCTGTCTTTAAGGCCTCTGTGCCCTTCCAGAGCAGCACAGCAGAGACTGAGGATAAATGAGAATCGAAGAGCTATTAAAGAGACCAAAAGAAAAAACCCTGACACCAGTTAATACTCTTTAATGTCCTTAATACTCATCCCAACCCTCCTGCTCCTTAGACATTCACATCTTCATCATTTACCGTGTGTGTATTGGAAGGTTATGAGTGGCTCGAGGGGAATGATGGATTCCCTCTTACCCTTTTTCTGCTGCATTGATGAATCCCATAGCTTATTTATTCTTTGGTGAATGTAGTTGACCCCTAATCTTGTGGCTTAATTAAGATAATCCAAGCATTTTGTGCAAACGCAAGGTGATTTCTGCAGCACAATGGATTGGGCATTGTGGTCTTAAGCTGCTGGGCCGGGTGGGATGCTATTGTCTTTTTAGAGCTCTTTAGAGCCCTTACTCTTGGATCCAGGGGTACTCAATGCGTTTTCCCTCTTTAATTAATAATAATGTGATAATTATGACGATAAAATAAGAGGCCTGAGCTTTTAGTGGCTTTTCTCTTCAGTATGCTTTGCATAGCTTCACTAATTGCATTAGATTCAGACCTGAATTATTGAAGGCTTCTGAAAAAACACCTATTTTAGTCAAGGACAATTAGGAGGAGTTCTTGGAAGCTTTTGCACCACTCCAGCTCAGCTGTCCATTACTTACTTTTATTTACACAGGATGAAAAACGATCCAGGAAAATTAAAGAGATTATGAAGAACTATTAGAAATTTTTGCTGTTGTTCCTTACAAGGGAAGTAAAATCTCCTCTCTCCTCTTGGAATCCAGACATGCCTCAGTTCACAAAGGAAGGATGAACACCGTAACGACAAAAGACATAAAAGATAGGGCTTCATTTCCAGGAGAAGCAGACAAGTCCAGGGGTGTCAAACTGTGAAACCACTCTCTGCTCTATTTGGAACCATAGAATGGTTTGAGTTGGAAGGGACTTTTACTGGTCATCCAGTCCAACCTCCCTGCAAGAGCGGGAGCATCTTTAACTCACTCAGGTTACTCAGAGCTCTATACAACCTGGCCTTGAATGTCTCCAGAGACAGGGCATCCACTGGCAACCTGGGCCAGTGCCTCACCATCCTCCGTGTAAAAAATGTCTTCCTTTTATCCAGTCTAAATCTTCCCTCCCTTAGTTTAAAACCATTCCTCCTTGTCCTGTCCTCCTGGCCTAGAAAGCCTGTTCTCTGCTCCTGCAGGTGAGCAGCCAAAGGCACCAGAGATGAGTTGTCTGTGTGTGTGATCCCACATGTCATTAGTTAGTGTCGCATCTCAGCCACGGCCGTGCCACTTCTTTCTGTCTATCAGTGCTGCTCTGAGCGCCGAGACTGACGGCTGGAGAGGATGTGGGGAAATTTGGTGTGAAGAAAAGAAAGTTGGTTGATGAACAAGCGGGCAGGAGGGCAGCTCTTAATAGCAAATGCCCTAGGGAGGGGAGAGTGGGCTGCAAAGTTAAATGGGAGGTGGAAAATGCTGAAAATGGAGTGGTAAAGAGAAAGAATTACCTGAAAGGGTCTTGTGAAAATCCTTGTGGCCTCTGCAGAGGATCTTCGGCTGTTGGAGGCTGGTACAAGCAAGGATTTGCAGTGTTTTTTTCAGTAAAAAAGACACATTAGCAGTAGCGATGGCAGCAGGCTTGACTGTAGTGAGCTTAATGAATGTGGCACAAGGGATGTTTCAGGTAGAAGGAGAAATGTGGGATTTCTTGTGAGTGTAATTAGGACACTTGGCAGCTGGGTGAGCTCTAATTGCCATCCAAAGCTCCTGATCTTGCCAAAGAATGAAGAGAGTGAAGAGAGTTATTGATTTCCATCTGGGCAACCAATTTATTTCTTAGTGCTTATCAGCCTGCTGTGTATCTTCATTCCCCGTCACTGCTGTTCGCAGGCTAAAGCTGCTTTCATCGGTGGGTTCCAGGTGGGGGCTCAGCTGGTTAGAATCGCAAGGCGTTAATGGTAGAAAACCGCCTTCCTTACCGCGCTGTCAGTGCGCAACGTGCTGTTGGTTTTGGAAAAGCTCCACATCACCAGGTCCTTATATAAAGCGTCTCTTTGCCGTAGAGCCCAGTTGCCTCCCAAAAATAAAATGGGCACAGAAGGAGCCTTCTCTTCTCTCTGCTCAATGGGAGCAAGGCTGTGTTTATTTTATATGATGCATGTTTGTTTATAAATGTGGTGTTACTGAGCAGGGGACGAGATCAAAGAAGGGGATTTTGCATTTCACTTTGAAGACACAGATGTTCACAGTCAACGTGGTCCCTTTTGGGGGCAGCTTCCAAATTTCATGGGCTAAACACCACATTTTTTGCCCTGTCATTGACAGTGTTGCTGCTCCAGGAGCACATAGCGGGTGCAGGTCATGATCTTGAAACGGGGACACAAGGAGAAACCCTATACGCGGGCACGAAGTGCAGCAATTTAATTAGAAAAAAGAAATTTGGTGGTATTTTGGCTATAAAAAATGGACTTGCTGTGATTTACAATATGCAAATAGCATCATTAGGGACAAACGGGTTGTTATACAGCTAATCAGTCTAATGCTGTGTATGTAGTAGAGATTGGTAGCGGTGTAGGGCAGACGTGTGTGTTTGGCTTTCTGAAATTAAGAAATAAAGGTTAGAATAATGAATCCCCTTCTGCTGAGGAGTGGGTAATTAGTTGAATGATAATATTCCGCAGATTCAACTTATTCATGTAGGAAATGCCATCATGTAGTGCTCCAGGGGCATTGGACGCTATACTCTAAAAATAATCATTGTCAACAGAAAAAATTGTTAATGTACCCAATTCTAGCAGGATTATTTGCACACCAAATGGGAAGAAAAAAACTGCATAAAGGCCTGGTTTTGATCTGGAGTGATTATGGTCATTGACACGTCATATCTCAATTGTTTTGTTTGTCATTGTTTAAGAAAGATTTAACGCGATGCAGTAGGAAAAGAAAATAATTCCAGATTCAAACAGGCCTTCTTGGAAACAGTGATTTATTTCCCATTGACTTTAATAACAAATCCCATTAAAACAGCCGGCAGTGGAAAGCAAACCTTATATGTGGACAAGAGAGCAGAGATAAAACAGGGAAGTTTTAGGCTCATGCTTGCCAAATTTAAAATAGGAAAATGATGCCTTTTCTGCTGGTTGGTGAGATCTCAAATTCCATCTTGTGCTATTAGAGTATTTTTAAATCACGATGCCGCTGCTGCGTTACTGTTATGTGTGTATATCTTTCTAATCAGGAGATGACAATATACGCAGCAGAAGTCATTTGGTGCCTCAGGCAGCTGTGAAAATACAACAGTTATTGATATATCCCTGTGTCATCCAGTGTTGGATTATAGTCTCATTTTACACCCAAAGCAGTTCTACTCTTCGTAACAAAATACATCCCACGTGACATTGCCTTGTTGTCTTCACTGTTTCTGGAGAGATGTTGAGGAATGACTCATGGTGTGGTGTGTCCTACTTTGGATGCTTCAGCTGCTGCTTTTTCCGAGGTGCTTCCCCAAGCCTTGGACTTTCAGGTCTTCAAACAAGTTATCATCAAAACCACATCTTTTTCTTGTGAAAAATAACTAAATAAATGCTTTTCCCTCTGCTATTAAAAAAAAAAATTGTTTTAAATCTGTTGTACCTGAAAGGAATAAATAAGGCTATCCTTCCATATTGGCGCCTAACAGATCTGTTAAAGTGAGCAAATAATTATACTTTAGACCTATCTACCAGCAAAACTATGACCCTAATTGCTAACTAATTCTATTTATCTAGATGCACAAGAAAATTTCTTTCCTCCCCACTTGCTGTGCTCATTGCCATATGGTATTTCTTCCCTGATCCCAAATGGAATAAGAATATGAGCATTTTGAGGCACCGTTCTGTACGTATTTATAGCAGTAAGGAGTTGAACTGCCAAAATGCATGTAATATACTTTGCTGTCACTACTTTCAGAGAAATCAATGAGAGCGATCTGCTTTCAGTGTCGATTTTTTGCCTTTGCAGTTATATGGTGAAAGGCATCGCTGATCCTTTTCACTTGATTTCACAAGCACGTTTCAAACAGACCTGAATTTACGTGGTCAGCAAAGTTATCAGCAAACATATTCACTGTGTGAAGTGACTTCTAGCAGTTTATTAAGACAACATTCATTCTGTTCCAGCTGGCAATGTTTATACATTTACCTACAATTAGATTTCCATAAGATAAGAAGTTGATACCAAGTGCAGAAGGACAGGGATTTTGGAACATCAACAGATTAGACAGTAAGTGTGAGCATCAGTGCAGAGCATCTGCAGCACACAGCAAATAGTGATCTACAAGTTAACACGAGGCCTCTAGATCTGGGGAATAAAAAGAGCTTCAAGACAACAGGTTCAGATTGGATACAAGGAAAAATTCCTTTACCAGATGAATGGCCTAACATAGGAACAAGCTGCCCCTGGAAGTGATAGAGTCTCCATCCCTGGAGGTGTTGAAGGTTGGATGGGGCTTGGAGCCCCTGATCCAGCGGGAGGTGTCCCTGCCCACGTCACGGTGTTGGAACTAGATGGGCTTTGAGGTCCCTTCTGACCCAAACCATTCCTTGATCCGTGAAATTGTTCTGAATAGATGCAAAGGATAAATCAGACAGAAGTTGCACCTTGTTAAGGTTCCAATTGGACATTAAGAGAAGTTTTGCATTGCAAGGGTAGGTGAACCCAGCACCAAACAGGGAGCAGTAGTTCTGCCCTCTTCTGAACGGCACCTTAACTCCTTCATTGCTGCTTTTGTTTTCAGCTGCTGAGTTAGAGGCATCCAGAAACCTCTTTGTTAAGTGATAAAGATCAGCACAAGTTCCAATGGAACAAACTGATCACCTACTGCCTTCTCAAGCCTTCCAAGCAGTACCACTCCCTCAGTACTCCCCGATTCCTATGGAAGCATCTGCACGTTGTTTCCCTACGGAGGGGCTATCAAACATTTCCCTTTGAAGAAGAAAAGATCGTTTCATGTCCATTCTGTGATCAATCTCAGCCAGAATTATTGCTACCCACCTGGATACATTAATACTGAAGCTAATCTGTGTATCTTTTTGTGTTTTATAGCTTCTTCACTCTGACACTTAGGCTAGCATAGTAATAAACTCAATAAAAATGGTTTACTGGAGAGCTTTTGCTTTCTTAGCCTGATTGGTGATGTATGAATCTGTCTCTCTCTAGCACTAATCTTGGTGCCAAGGAAACTGGGAAAAGAGCTGCTCGCCCTTTGCAGGGAAATCAAAGTTGTCGACTCGTGTGCATATAAAATGAACACAGCTGTGTGCGTCTCTCCCTCTCTCTCCATATTCCACTTGTACAAGTTCTATGTAAATGTACGGATTCATAGTTGCATTTGCAAGTTTATTGACCAAGTCAACATGAAGCGTGTACAAATCAAGGCAAAAGATGGTTAAGTGATAAGAAAGGCTGGGAATTCATCCTCGGGCAGCTGGCTCCTGGAAGGAATGGGAAATGAAAACTAAGAAATGCTCCATCCAAATGTTGTTGCTTCTTACTGCTGAGCTTGCAAGGGCTTTTCAGGCTACAGGAGGGGAGGGCAGCAGCCACACCTGTGGGACGCTGCCAACCGCTCCGCTGGCTCCCGAGAAAAGGGAAACGGAGACTTGGGACAAACATTACAAAGCAACTCAAGTTACATTGCAAAGGCCCTGGGTCCTTTAGAAAATATTAAGCTGCACCAATCAGTATTTTTAAGCTTTTTGCTTTTCTTTTAGGGTATAAGTTTGGTAGAAGTCTTGAACAGAAGGAAAAAACCCAGCATATTCGTCATTCCTGTTGTATCAAGGCAGCCCTGACTTACCAACCACTTTATCCTACACTTTCTGTGCTTCTAGGGGGCACCTGTGGTCGGTTTTGGACTCTTGAGACCCACTGAGCAAGAGCTGTGTAAGTGCAAATGGCATGAGCCAGCCCCACTTCTGCTGGAGCTGATGCTTTCCTGCCAGGCTGATAACACAGCATGGTTTATTAAAAACGCTGTCTGATAGCAGGAAAAACTCTGATTGTCTAATTTTCCCAAGGGAGCCACAACAAAAATGACTTAAAAAGTACTTATGCTAGCCCTGCCTCCTCTCCCCTGTTTCTCTCCTGGCTGGCATTGTATTTCTGGGAAGTATATCCATCAGGGAAACAAATGGTGTCTTTCTGCTCTTTTCCGTAAGAGGGATGGCCACCATTGTAATTCAGCATAAATTCCCCCAGAGAAGTTATCTCACATTTTAGTCCTGGCCACCTGAACCTGTGGTACCTACCCCATGCCTAAAATTCAACAGAAGGCTTTCCCCCTGCAGAGAAGAGAGGGCAGAACTGGACATAAGGCACAGTGAAGGTGAAGAGATAGGAACACAGGTGGTAGAATCATAGAATGGCGTAGGTTGGAAGGGAATTTAAAGCTTACCCAGTTCCTAGCCCCCTGCCATGAGTAGGGACACCTCCCACTGGATCAGGGGCTCCAAGCCCCATCCAACCTGGCCTTGAACCACTCCAAGGATGGGGCAGCCCCCACTGCTCTGGGCAACCTGGGCCAGGGCCTCACCACTCTCATCCTGAAAAATTTCTTCCTAATATCTAATCTAAACCTTTCCCCTTCCAATTTAAAGCTGTTCCCCTCTTGTTCTGTCACTCCATGCCCTTGTAAAAAAAAAAACCCAATATCCCTCCCCAGCTTTCTTGTAGCCCCCTTCAGGTACCAGAAGCTACTCTAAAAATCTCCCTGGAGCCTTCTCTTCTCCAGGCCGAACAACCCCAACTCTCTCAGCCCGTCCTCATAGCAGAGCTTCTCCAGCCCTCAGATCATCTCTGTGGCTCCTCTGGACCCGTTCCAACAATTCCATCTCCTCCTTATGTTGGGGATTCCAGAACAGGACACAGGACTCCAGGTGGGCTCAGAGCAGAGCAGAGAGGGACAACTGAATCGCCCCCATTGGCCTTCTGGCCACGATTCTTTTGATGCAGCCCAGGACACTGTTGGCCCTCTGGGCTGCGAGTGCACATCGCCAGCTCACGTCGAGCTTCTCATCCACCAACACCCACAGGTAAAGAGTCAGCATTCAGTAGCTCTCTCTCCAGTGCTTTGGTTGCTCAGCCACATGAATCCAACAGCTGATCCCGGTCGCACCAGTGAAACCTATTGTAACGAAACATGTGGGAAGACTACAAACGCGAGGAATGCCCTGAGTTGCTGTCCAGGCTCCTTGGTGCCGTGTGTCATAGCAACAATGCTGCCAAAACCAAAGTTTAAAGAATCACCCTTTGACAGCTTTGCCTCCCAACAACGGCGTAGCTGTCAGCTCAGGGGAATTCCTCCTTCTCCAGAGGATGTGAAATGCCAGCTGAGAAAATGCCCTGTTCGCTATCCCGTAGCAGACAAAACAAATATTGTGTTTCCCCTGAAACAACTATAGATAGAATTAATCTGACCCTGGTTAAGGCTCTGTGAGATAGCTCAGGCAAGGGAAAATGCTGCTCCCCAAAAGGATTTCTCTACAGGCTGGCAGATGCGCTGCTGATTTATGCCATCCAGAAGCAGTTGGTCTCCTCTTCCAGGAGTCGTCTGTTACATAAAGAATAGATGGCGAGCTAAATCTGTTCAGCATTTGGAATATGCAAAAACATTCAGGAGCTTCTCCACGCGCTGGGGTGAAGTGACTTGTTGCTTAATGTCTTTAGCCCCTGTAAATGAGGAGCCCAGATACTTAATTATTTAGTAAAAATACTGCTTCACTGAGTCACTGCGAGTTTTTCTATTACAGTACCAGAGCAGAAATGGAAAGCTTCTGTCAATTATCTGGGTGAAAACCCCTTTCAGTCACTTTTTGTGTATAAAGCATGATTAAAGTAACATTTTTCTCTTCTATGGCCACGAGTAAGACCTGATCCTATACCTTTACAAAGGGAATGACCCATTGATCACAACAGGGACTTTTTTTGCAGAGTAGCATTTGCTTCTATCAATAACGGCATTTGGTTGTGCAGGAGTTGCGTGTTTTCCTATTGAGGTGATGAAATCATTCACATTTGTGTTCCTATTACAAAGTGAAACTCAGTGCCTCTCCACCTTTCTGGTGCAGGTTCCCACCACCGGCACGAGATGTGCTGGTGCTCAGTTGCTGGTTTGCCCTGGCTTTTCACTCTCTTGAGTTTCACGTATTTCATTGATGGTGTGAGAGATGTCCTTTAAGGCTTTAGAGCCATCGGTTGTGTCCCAGCATCTGCAAGCAATGGGAAATGTGTCCAGGCTTCGTAGTGTTCGAGCATGGCCAAGCAATCAGCCCGTGTGATACACATTTTTATTTGGAGGGGATCCAAATTCTCCTTTGTCATGGTCAAACACGGTTCAAGAGCAGTGACCAGCCATGACCTTCAGTGCTGCATGTAAAGGTTGCGCATCCGTCATCAGGGACGTCAGGCTCATCATTACATGGCTGTTTTCACTAAAATCATCAATCATTTTCAATATAAAAATGATAACAGAATCACAGGACTGGAATGGACCCCTTCTTGTCATAAGTTTTCCATATTTTCCCTTGCAATAATTTAAGTTGGTTGCTTTCTACCTAGTGGAAATTATTCCCTTCATTGTTGTGGCAGCTTTTTACACGGCTGCAGACTGGGCTGAAGTCACAGCTGTAAATTAAAAAAGAAATCTTACCAATATGCTACTGCTGATTTTGTCAAATGGAGGGAATTTCACTCTGTGTATGGATGACTTTTTTGCCATAACTTCTAAAACGTGTCTCCTCTTTCAATATCTGTTCCATTCGCTTCATAGCAAATGCGCAGTTCCTCTGTGCTTCTTCCTCAAGTACATTTTGCAAAGCTATTTGCTTCTCGCTGTCACTGTCAGCAGACGACTCTTTGTAGTGTCAGTCACAAACCACCTGGGTTTGCATCCTTTTCTGTATTTTCTGGATGAAGCAGTAAGTGGTCTGCAGTCCATCCTCTGTTGCAAGCATGGTTTTTCATCGTTCTGGATGGGCTTTGAGGTCCCTTCCAACCCAAACCATTCCATGATGCTAACAATTCTGTAGCGCGAGAGGTTTTTTCTTTGCAGGGGGACAGCTTTGCCCTTTCGCTCTATTTGCTCCAGCAAGACAAAATTAGAGGAAAATACTGGATACAGAGCAAGGTAGACAATAAATACTACATCAAGGACTGCAACTGACCCATTTTGTATTACTGCCTATGATGAATTTTAATATCACTCCCACAAGACTCTGTAAGCACATTCTATTATGTAATGTTAATTTGTGAGTAAACTGATATTTTGTAATCTTATTATAAACATGCACAATTTTGCTCTGGATGCATCTGCTCCAAGACTGTTAATGATGCCTTTCTGTTCAACATAAATAATAGAACAATCACAAACAGCAAACACAGTTTTGTTTGTATTTAAACTGCACTGTTTTATACATTTACAGAACTAGAGATTTTTTTTTTTTTTACTTTAGTCATTACTTTTGCAGTCTTATTTGAACAGCTGATGTTCTCTATTTCTCAAACACACTGTATTCATAGCATACCCCTATCTCAGACCACTGCATCTCATGAAGAGATCCTCCTTCCTCCAGCCTTGTCTATCACGCGGAACGATATTGAGAAGCTAGAAGTGATCCCTGGCCAGCCCTCAGGAAGCAGCCGTGGCCACCTGAAGTCAGCCTGGGCCAGGGACAATGTCTCCAGCCCAAGCCTCATTGTGTTAGCTCAGCACGTGCATACATGACGACCGTGTGGCATCACCTAATATCTCATATTAATCTCAGTGAGACCTAAAAATTTTCATCACTTATAAATTCAGAAGTAATCTATGGATGTAAAAAAAAAAAAAAAATCTGCATTGACTAGAACTTTCCAGTCTGTCGGCTGCAAGAATAACTATTTTCAATACCTTTTCAGATAGGGATTCCGGCAATTTTTTAATTTACAGAAGGACACTAGCACTTTTCCTTCTGGCTTGATGTCACACCAACCAAAAGCAAACCAAACCGTGCCAATGCCTGTACCCCAAATCTGTAACAAGGAAAAATAGGTTTTAATAACTGTGGGAGCATCGCACGCTGTACAAGAGACAGTGTAGTACCATTTGTAGTGGTTTCCTGAGAACCCAAAGTGTCCTACGCAATCGTAACTCAGTTACCTGTCCGTCTGTCTTAAGGAGAATGGTATTTGCACGTTATTGAGTGAATGACAAGTATTCAAATAACTCTGCCTGGGTAGAGGCAGCCTTTGCTGGATATTGGGAGGTGAAAATGGAGGTGAAGACCTAGTCGACTACCATGTTGGAAGCACACTTGGGTGTTTCCTTTGTGCTGCTCATTAATGATCTTCTCACACGCTGAACATGTGCCGGGGTTGTGCCAGCACGGCCAAGGCAGCTGCCTGGGGTTTGTCCCAGCACCAAACGGGGAGCTGTGAGCTAGTGGGGTCCCCTCCGTGACCAAGGGGACACTTGGAAGACCCCTGCCAGCAGGAGAATAGCTGGAAGGAAACTTCATGAGGAAGCAAAATCCATAAAGTTCAACCAAGGCAAAGGTCCTGCAGCTGGGAGGGGGTAATCCCAAGCACAAAGACAGGCTGGGAGGAGAATGGATTGAGAGCAGCCCTGAGGAGAAGGACTCGAGGCGTTGGTAGGAAAAAAGCTCCATGTGAGCCGGCGATGGGTGCTCACAGCCCAGAAGCCAACAGCGTCCTGGGCTGCATCCAAAGCAGTGGGACCAGAAAGGATGGGGGGGGATTCTGCTCCTCTGCCCTGGTGAGACCCAGCCTGGAGCCCTGTGTTTCCAGCCCTAAGCACAGCGAGGACATGGAGCTGTCGGAGCGAAGCCAGAGGCCACAGAGATGATCTGAGGGCTGGAGCACCTCCTGGATGAGAACAGGCTGAGAGAGCTGGGGTTGTTCAGCCTGAAGGAGGCACAGGGGAGACCTTAGAGCAGCTGAAAGGGGCTCCAGGAAAGCTGGGGAGGGGCTCTGGATCAGGGAGGGGATGAGGGGGAATGGTTTTGAGCTGAAAGAGGGTAGATTGAGATGGAATTTTAGGAAGAAATGTTTTGCCGTGAGGGTGGGGAGGCCCTGGCCCAGGCTGCCCAGAGCAGGGGTGGCTGCCCCATCGCTGGAGGGGTTCCAGGCCAGGTTGGATGGGGCTGGGAGCCCCTGATCCCGTGGGAGGTGTCCCTGCCCATGGCAAGGGTGGGACTGGATGGGCTTGGAGGTCCCTTTCCCCACACCCCTCCCGCCCCTGAGGCTGTCGGGGTCCCCCCCTCCCCCCCAGGTAGGGCCAATGGGAGCGGGGCCCGGCGCGGCGGCCAATGGGGTCGCTCCCTGCGGCGGCCCCGGCCCCGCGCGACCAATCGGGGGCGGCCGAGCCGCGGGCGGCGCCTCCCGGCGGCCGCAGCCCCCGCGCCGCGCCCCGACCCTGCCCCAGCGCGGCCCCCGCGCATCCCTCCGCCCGCCTCTCCTTCCACCCGCGTCCCTCCCGCATCCCTCCGCCCGCCTCTCCTTCCACCCGCGTCCCTCCAGCATCCCGCTGCCCGCCTCTCCTTCCACCCGCGTCCCTCCCGCATCCCTCTGCCCGCCTCTCCTTCCACCCGCGTCCCTCCTGCATCCCGCTGCCCGCCTCTCCTTCCACCCGCGTCCCTCCCGCATCCCTCCGCCCGCCTCTCCTTCCACCCGCGTCCCTCCCGCATCCCTCTGCCCGCCTCTCCTTCCACCCGCGTCCCTCCAGCATCCCTCCGCCCGCCTCTCCTTCCACCCGCGTCCCTCCAGCATCCCTCCGCCCGCCTCTCCTTCCACCCGCGTCCCTCCCGCATCCCTGCCTCCCTCTTCCCGCGCATCTCTCCGCGCCCGCCTATCCCACCCGCTCCCTTCTCCCCCCTCATCCCTCCGTGACCGCCCATCCCTCCCTCCGCATCCCTCCCGCGTCCCTCCGTGCCTGACTGTCCTTCCATCGGCGCCCGCCTATCCCACCCGCTCCCTTCTCCCCGCTCATCCCTCTGTGCCCGCCTATCCCACCCGCTCCCTTCTCCCCGCTCATCCCTCTGTGCCCGCCTATCCCTCCGTCTCCCCGCTCCCCTCCCGGCCCCCTCCTCTCGCCCCCGTTCCCCGCTGCCCATGGCGGGCGTGTGCGGCGGCCCCGGGCGCTTCGGGCGCTGCACTCACGCGGTGGTGCGGGCGCTGCCGGAGTCGCTGTGCCGGCAGGCGCTGCGCCGCGCCCCGGGGGCCGAGGTGGAGCTGGCCCGGGCCGAGCGGGAGCACCAGCTCTACGTGGGCGTCCTGCGGGGCAAGCTGGGGCTGCAGGTGCTGGAGCTGCCGGCCGACGAGAGCCTCCCGGACTGCGTCTTCGTGGAGGACGCGGCCGTGGTCTGCGAGGAGACGGCGCTGCTCACCCGGCCCGGCGCTCCCAGCCGCAGGAAGGAGGTGCGGGGATGGGATGGGATGGGATGGGATGGGATGGGATGGGATGGGATGGGATGGGATGGGATGGGATGGGGCGGGGGGGGCCGAGGGGCGGCTCCGCACCGGCCACCCGGGGGCTCCTGCCCTCCACGATCCTCTCCCCGCCACGGGGCGGCGGCTCCTGCCCCAGTGACCCCTCCCCGGGCACCGGCTCCTGCCCTAGCGACCCCTCTGCCCCCCTACCCTGGGGGCAGCATCTCCTGCCCCGGTAACACCCTCCCCAGGGTCACCATCCCCTGCCCCGGTGACCCTCCCCAGGGCCACCAGCTCCTGCCCCGGAGACCCTCCCCAGGGCCACCATCCCCTGCCCCAGAGACCCTCCCCAGGGCCACCAGCTCCTGCCCCGGTGACCCTCCCCAGGGCCACCATCCCCTGCCCCAGAGACCCTCCCCAGGGCCACCATCCCCTGCCCCGGAGACCCTCCCCAGGGCCACCATCCCCTGCCCCAGAGACCCTCCCCATGGCCACCAGCTCCTGCCCCGGAGACCCTCCCCATGGCCACCAGCTCCTGCCCCGGAGACCCTCCCCATGGCCACCAGCTCCTGCCCCGGAGACCCTCCCCATGGCCACCAGCTCCTGCCCCGGAGACCCTCCCCATGGCCACCAGCTCCTGCCCCGGAGACCCTCCCCATGGCCACCAGCTCCTGCCCCGGAGACCCTCCCCAGGGCCACCAGCTCCTGCCCCGGAGACCCTCCCCAGGGCCACCAGCTCCTGCCCCGGAGACCCTCCCCAGGGCCACCAGCTTCTGCCCCGGTGACCCTCCCCAGGGCCACCAGCTCCTGCCCCGGTGACCCTCCCCAGGGCCACCATCCCCTGCCCCAGAGACCCTCCCCAGGGCCACCAGCTCCTGCCCCGGAGACCCTCCCCAGGGCCACCAGCTCCTGCCCCGGTGACCCTCCCCAGGGCCACCAGCTCCTGCCCCGGTGACCCTCCCCAGGGCCACCATCCCCTGCCCCAGAGACCCTCCCCATGGCCACCAGCTCCTGCCCCGGAGACCCTCCCCAGGGTCACCATCCCCTGCCCCGGAGACCCTCCCCATGGCCACCAGCTCCTGCCCCAGTGACCCTCCCCAGGGTCACCATCCCCTGCCCCGGAGACCCTCCCCATGGCCACCAGCTCCTGCCCCAGTGACCCTCCCCAGGGCCACCAGCTCCTGCCCCAGAGATCCTCCCCAAAGGCACCAACTCCTGCCCTGGAGACCCCTCTTTCCCCCACAGGACAGCAGCTCCTGCCCCCCTCCAGGGGTATCAGATACTGCCCTGGAGACCAACCCTGGGGCACCAGCTCTTGCCCCTCTGAGCCCCCTCACAGGGGCATCAGCTTCTGCCCCAGAGACATGTCCCCATTGGCATCAGGTCCCACCCCAGGGGGCATCAGCTTTTGCCCCAGTGAGTCCCCCCCAAGAGACACCAGCTCCTGGCCTGGGGCATCACCTCTTGCTCTGGCTCCCACCCCAGAGGGCATCGTGTCTTGCTGCAGTGAGCCCCCCTGCTTAGTGGCAGCATCTCTTGCCCCATTGAACCCCCCCAGCAGCATTGGCTCCTGCCCCAGGGGCATCAGCTCTTGCCCTGGTGCTCCCCGGGGCGGCGGCTCCTGCCCTGCCTCCTGGCTGCACTGGGGGTTTGTTGGAAAGCGATCTTCTGCTCTTGGAGACAAGTGGATGGTATAAGCTGTGCCTCATCCCCTCTGGGGTGCGTGGGCTCCCTGCAAACTTGCCCCTCTCGGTCCTGGATCGCTGGTGGGTTGTGCAGGTTTGTGTCCATGTTGTAGCACCGTTCAGTCCCAACCTGCTTCCATTCCATGTTCAGCCTGAGCTTCGTTCCAGGCAGTGTGTTACGGACGCCTACGGTAATCGCACGCGCTGGCCTGGCCTTTCTTTTCACGTGCTTGGTGGTGCCGTGGATGCCCTTGAACCTGATGTCGCCTTTGCTGTGCAGTCACTGCGGGCTCCGGGCTGCTGTGTGGATGTAGAAGCTGTCTTGTTGGAGAGAGGTGCGAGAGATGTGCCGCCGTAGGAGCCTGACTTTAGATATCCTTAAAATCCCTTCAATATGCTCAGCTCATTCATAAACTCGTTCATCATTGAAGTACCACCCGGTTATCTCCTCGATGAGTGGGAAATTAAACAAACCTTACTGTGATGGAAGCTGTAAAACTACTACACTGGCAACCTGCCTTCCTGTAAGCGAGTTTTAACACAACCCTCTTCTCATCTCCTCCAGTTCCCATCTTCTCTGGGCTACCAGCACGTCACCTGCCGGCGCTTAGTGGTGTGTCTGTGGGACAGGGCTGGCTGGAGGGTGCCTGTAGCTCTTCTTGGTCGTTGAGGGCAATGGATGAGTGTCTCCGCTTGGTATTTTTGATATAGTGCCCTTCTTCTGGCAATAACAAAGTTTACTTCAGTTTTATCCAATGGTGTAACAGTCTGAGATCAGGGAATCATGGGATGGTTTGGGTTGGAAGGGATCTCCAAGCTCATCCAGTCCCACCCCTGCCACGGGCAGGGACACCTCCCATGGGATCAGGGGCTCCAAGCCCCATCCAACCTGGCCTTGAACCCCTCCAGGGATGGGGCAGCCACCCCTGCTCTGGGCAACCTGGGCCAGGGCCTCCCCACCCTCACAGCAAAACATTTCTCCCTAAGATCTCATCTCAATCTTCTCTCTTTCAGCCAAAAACCATTCCCCTTCATCCTCTCCCTGATCCAGAGCCCCTCCCCAGCTTTCCTGGAGGCCCTTTCCGTCCTGGGAGCTGCTTTAAGGTCTCCTTGGAGCCTTCTCTTCTCCAGGCTGAACAACCCCAACTCTCTCAGCCTGTCCTCGAGCTCCAGCCCTCGCGTCACCTCCATGGCCTCCTCTGGGCAAATGCAGATCCAGATGCTGCATGGATCGTGTGTGCACACACTTCTTTCTTTGTACCCGCGTGTGTTCACTCTTTAAAGCACATCCAAATGCTCTTAAAGGTGACAGTGGCAGTGAAGTGTGTGTGCCGCAAGCAGCTCTCGGAAGCAGCTGTTTCCCAGCCAGAGCCCAAGCGAGTTTTCACTGGTCCTTCCCGTGACTCGTGGGTTTGTATCGATGTGACTCTCATTGCCGTTCACACAATTCCCCCTTTAGGAGAAGCATCTCAGTTATTTTGCTTTGTGCAAATTCAATTACAAAGATATTTCTCCTAAAGGGGAGATGGTGCAAATTCCCAAGTGGGTGGGGGAATCAGCTCTGCCTCAAAGTGGTTTTGTTTTCCATTTTGAGGTCTCAAATTGTGCCAGCGCACGGGGAATTAAAGAAATGCGATGCGGCAGCAGAGCTGAAGGCGAGAGCGGTTGTAACTGTTCACTGTACCCTTCGAGGTGCCATAAGGGAATGGAATAGCACGGAATGAGGGAGCAAAGGGTGCTTCTTACTCTCTGCAAAGCAGCGGGTTAATTCCTCTGCCTCCTCCCTTCAGCATCTTCAATTGTTCTGGCTCAGCAAAGGTGGTGGACAAAGACATGTAACCAGAGGTTGTGATGTGTGAGGCAGAGAGAAGGGCTTGCTGGACCCTTCTGCAAAACAGGGTTGGATGCGAGTACTCTTAGCCCTTCCTCGGGGTTAAAAACAGCAAACCAAGCACCCAATGTTAGTTATATCCTGCCCGTCTGTAAGTACCGGTCAGGTCAAAAAAGGCTTTTTAATACGACACCATAAAATGTCAGATTCGCTTTTGTAATCCTAAATATGTGATGTTGTTTGAGACAGTAATTAGGTATTATTTCCCAGCATCCACAACAATTAAAAAGAATTGTGCTGCAGGGGATGCACACGGTAACGATTTACCATTTATTTACACAGTTTATTGTCAGTTTGAGAATAATAAGAATCTATTGTTTATACCACAGAGTTGTTTTGCTTGGCTGACCTTGCAACCAGGTTTCTTCTTGATTAGCGGTCTGTATTTTGCATGAAATAGCAGCTCAGAAGTGTTACTAGAAGCAGCAGAACAGATTTACTTTATGACGTGTCCAGGCAAAGTCTTGAATTGAGAGGTGAGAAGAAGCTTTGAAGCACAATTTGAGCCTTAGTAGTTTTCTTGAATGATGGAGCGACCCCTCCCGAGTTATCCATGGAACAAAACCCCAAAGAATAATTGAACAAACACCCTCTTAAAGCTATGACAATGCGTAGTGCTGCGGTGCAAGTGCTTGTCTGAACGTGTAAGTCTTAATTATTTACAACTCCTCTTTCTCCTGGGAACATCATTACAGCAGCGCTTCGCGGGGAGGGGGAGAAGATGCTCGTTCTGCTGCCAGCAGGGGCCCAGGTGGCCAAGAAGGTCAACAGCCTCCTGGCTTGGATCAGCCTTGGGGTGGCCGACGGGTAGGGAAGGGATCGTCCCTCTGTACTCGGTGCTGGTGAGGCTGCACCTCAAATCCTGGGTTCAGTTTTGAGCCCCTACGTGCAAGAAGGACATTGAGGGGCTGGGAACAGAGCTGGGGAAGCGGCTGGAGTTCTGGGGTTCTGAGCGGAGCTCAGGTTGTTCAGCCTGGAGAAGAGGAGGCTGAAAGGAGACGTCATCGTTCTCTGCAGCTCCTGAAATGAGGTTGTGGTGAGGTGGGTGCTGGCACCTTCTCCCAGGTGAAAAGGGATAGGATGAGAGGAACTGGCCTCAGGTTGCGTCGGAGGGATATGTCTTTACTGAAAGAGTAATGAAGCCCTGGCAGAGGCTCCCCAGAGCAGTGGTGGAGTCTCCATCCCTGGAAGTGTTCAAAAATCATGCAGATGTGATGCTTCGGGACATGGTTTAGCTGGCACGGTGGTGTTGTGTTGATGGGTGGACTCGGTGAGCTTAGAGGTCTTTTCTAACCTTAATGATTCTGTGATGCTTGACTGATCCTGGCCCCCCTGCCCTCTGAGGTATCCCCTGAGGTGACCCCGTCTCCTGGGTAGTAAGAAAAAAAAAAAAAAGTAAAATAAAATTACTATTCTATGATAATTCCTGCAGGCTGGTGGCAAGTGAAGTTGCTGCGGGGTCTGTCCTAGCATCTGTCCTGTTAAATCTCTTTATTGTGTGAGCATGAAGGCTGTTGTATGTTAGGATACCTGGAGTCAGTTACACTGCTGTGAAATATTTACTGTCAGGCAGTGGACAGTTGTTATGTCTGGTGGGCATCTGGTCTGATGGACGCACTGCTCGAAAATCGAAAGGGCAAAGCCCTGTGAGACCAGGTTCTTCACGTTACCTCTGAAAGACGATGCTCCCACGTCGTGTGGCTCAGGTGAAAGTGAGCTGGGACTGTTGTAGTGCATCGTCACTCATATGGGTGACAGAGGGGGAAAGAGGGCGGACACGGTGCGTGGACAGCACTCAAAGTGCAGTTTCTTCTTCTTTTTGTGTAAGTGCAAAGCCATGAATATTTTAGCAGCGCAGTTGGCGTACGCTTGGCTTAACCCAGTTAAGGTGCAGCCCAGCTCCCGAGTATCCACTCCTGACTGAAGCATCCTTGTAGGACTCAGCCAGGCTTGTCTTGCTGAGCTCTTCACTGCTTCTTGGATTCTGTAGAGCGTGGGCAGAGCAGCAGAAGAAGGGATGAGGGAAACGGGGTCGTGGGGTAGCGTTTCTGCAAAGAATTAAGAGGAGAGCTTGTGTGTAGGTCAGGCGCTGAAGCTTGATCATTCTGGTGAAAGCTGAAGGGCACAGGGGGCTGCTGAGGTGCAGGGATGGGGAAGTCGTGGATGCCCCATCCCTGGAGGTGTTCAAAGCCAGGTTGGGTGAGAAGAGAAGGCTCCAGGGAGACCTTAGAGCAGCTTCTAGTACTGAAAGGGGCTCCAGGAAAGCTGAGGAGCGACTTTTTACAAGGGCCTGGAGTGATAGGGTGAGGGAGAACGGCTTCAAATGGGAAAGGGGAAGATTTAGTATAGATATTAGGAAGAAGTTCTTCGTGATGAGGGTGGTGAGACACTGGTCCAGGTTGCCCAGAGCAGTGGCAGCTGCTCCATCCCTGTTCAAGGCCAGGTTGGATGGGGCTTGGAGCCCCTGATCCAGTGGGAGGTGTCCCTGCCCATGGCAGGGAGGTGGAACTGGGTGGGCTTCGAAGTCCCTTCCAACCCAACCCATTCTGTGATCCCAAAGGCAGGAGCCTGGTGGGATGTGCAGCTGGAGCAGCGTTCTTTGAGGTGTGCTGTGCCTCCTGAGCAAGCGCCTGCCCGATGCGTGAACCGAGCGGCGCTGCCTCCGTCTGAAAACCCATAATGTAATATTTAAACCCTGATGCAGCGCGTTCTCTCGCTGACTAGACTCCTCATTAAAAAGGCTCGTCATCAATTACTCCAACGCTGTATGCAGCAGGCACATTTCTGCAGTCGTTTGTAACAGCATTGATTGAGCCTTCATGCTTTTATAGATGCTATTGCTTACCCCTCCAGCACCACTGGGTTCTTTGCTGGAACAAAACAAAGCAAAATAAAATCTGGGATTATGTCTGTTCTTGCTCCAAGTTATTGTAGTCAGAAAAAAAAGAATTGCATCAAATTTGGTCATGTTCAGCCAGGACTGGGAAAGAGCCCAGTATTTTCTTAGCAAAGTAGAAAAACTAGTCATGCGTTTAATGATTTGTTTGGAAGAGTCAGACTTATTTCAAGGCGTTATGTTTCTGTGTTATCAATTTCTGAACTTCTTTTAAAATTCATGGTTTCTGGGGAGTTTTGGGCTTGGCAGGAAGGTTTTTGGCTTTTGAAGTAAGCAGATCACTAATGCGGATAAGCTGATGTTTTGTTTAGCTGTGTGCAGTCACCAGCGCTCTTGATGTTCAAGTTGAGTAACTCTAATGGAAATGTGATCAGATTGGCAGTTCCAGCACCTTTTGTTCCAGCAGTATGTTCTCAGTTGTTTATTCCTCCAGTATAAACTCTTCACGTCACCTTCTGAACACAACAAGGCGAGTTGCTGAGAAGAGCCCTCATCAGCACGTTGATTTTACTGCCTAAGTTCTCTTAATGCGCTTGGGATAGCGCAAACCCCAACATTTGCACCGTTTCTGTGCTTATGCAGGCAGATGGAAACCCAAAAGCTCAGCAAAATGCACTCACAGTGACCTGGCTTCTTCTCGTCTTCTCAGGGAAGGGAGAATAGCTGGTGCTGGGAAAGCTTCAGGAATCACAGAATCACAGAATGACCAGGTTGGAAGAGACCCACTGAATCGTCGAGTCCAACCATTCCCACCAATCCCTAAATCATGCTCCTAAGCACCTCATCCACCCTCACCTTAAACACCTCCAGGGACGGTGACTCAACCACCTCCCTGGACAGACCATTCCAATGCCTAACCACCCTCTCTGTGAAGAACTTCTTCCTAATCTCAAGCCTAAATCTCCCCTGGTGGAGCTTGAGGCCGTTCCCTCTCGGCCTGTCCCCTGTCACTTGGGAGAAGAGCCCAGCTCCCTCCTCTCCACAACCTCCCCTCAGGTAGTTGTAGAGAGTAATAAGGTCTCCCCTCAGCCTCAACACCCCCAGCTCTCTCAGCCACTCCTCTTGTTCTCCAGCCCCTTCACCAGCTTCATTGCCCTTCTCTGGACTCGCTCCAGAGCCTCAACATCCTTCTAGTGGTGAGGGGCCCAGAACTGAACACAGGACTCGAGGTGCGGTCTCACCAGTGCCGAGGAGCTGCTGCAGGAGAGAGAGCTGTGGTTCCCTCCTTGGTTTTCGAGAGGAAACTTTCACCCGGGAGTCCTTTAGCTTGCCAAGACCCACTGGGGACAACTTGTGGGGCCGCATTCCTGTGGTGTAGGAGGATAGACAGCCCTCCAGCAGTGAGGAACAGGGGACAAACAGCAAAGGAGTATGTTTGTCGAACCCCGTCCTCTCAACAAGCATTGGAGAAGCCTCCAAGTTGCCTTTTGAGCATCTCTGGGGACCGCTTCCCCGTTCTGTTTGCTGGGCTTTGTCCCTAACAGCGTTCCAGCTGTGCTGGACCTCGGGGCTGAGCTCTCTCACCTGCTCGCCTGCCGCCCCCTTCCCACCCTGTACGGCGTCTGCTGGGGCTGCTCAGCCCGACGGGAACCAGAGCTGCCCCCCTGCGCTGGGCAGTGGTCCCAGCTGCAGCTCACTGCTCACAGGAATGAGTCTCAGCCCGGTTGGTTGAGTCTCCTTAGAAAATCGAAGGCAAAAAAGAGTACAATATTAAGTTTACGTGTATATTGTATAGACTCGGTGCTGCTGCTCAACGCAAGACGCTTCCTCCACTCCCTTTGTAGACCTGGACAGTTCAGTAGGGTAATGATGAAAAATAGAAACGCTGGGCTCAGGAGAAACGGATTCAAGGCTCTGCTAGCTCCTAGCTTAATTAGGTTATGGGAGTTTTATTTTATAGCCCCTGCTAGTACAAAAGAACCTGTATTTGCTGACTAATCGCTTAAACCAGCATCTCTGTGCAGAACTGGCAAAGACCTGTCTCGTTTCCATGGGGGATTAGCACTTTCTGATCACTGGAGAGGCAGGAGATGCAACGTTTTATTACAACTTTAAATAATTCATAGTTCTTTAAACTGTCATAACAAATGGTGGAGGTCTGGTATGTTTGCACTGACTCCTTATTGTGCTTTACCCTTGATGTTCCAGACTAACTTTGGTGTTCTGCACAGAAAGCTGATGATAGAAAGCACAGAATTCACCATGGTGAAAACAGCAAGTGAATCAAGAAAGGCAAAAGCTTTACATGAAGGTTGATATGATTAGGAACTAGGTGCCTTTCCACCCTCTTATCAGATTGATTTTCCTTGAATGCCTTTCCCATTCTACACTGAGTCCCGTACGTGCCCCTGTAGCCCGTCCTTTTCGCCATCTTCTCAGTCTCACCTCAACGTTAGAGTGAAGGGGTGCAAGATGTTGTCAGTGTGTTATTCTCAGTTATACTGAAAACAAATTGAGGAGTACCAGGTAAGATTTATAGCTGAGTTGTAATGTGGGGCTTGGTTATCTTTTTCAGAGCATATCTACTAAGTTTGTGTCCCTTGGGAGCCTATGTCATGGTAGCATCAGTAGACCTGAAAAGGTATTTAATGGGTCCAGAGGAGAGCTCCGAAGATAATCCAAGGGCTGGGGCGCCTCTGCTGTGAGGACAGGCTGAGAGAGTTGGGGTTGTTCGGCCTGGAGAAGAGAAGCCTCCAGGGATACCTTAGAGCAGCTTCTAGTACTGAAAGGGGCTCCAGGAAAGCTGGGGAGGGACTTTTTAGAAGGGCCTGGAGTGGTAGAACAAGGGGGATGGGGATGGGGATGAGACTTGGAGCAACCTGACCCAGTGGGAGGTGTCCCTGCCCACGGCAGGGGGTTGGAACTGGATGGGCTTTAAGGTCCCTTCCAACCCAAACCGTTTTATGATTTAGGTTTTAGACTCTAGAGCTATTTCAAAAGCAGTTAGAGTTGTTTCCGTGGCTCTCCCCCTTCCATCTGCTCTGCAGTTTGAGTGCTGCCTTATGGTTTGGTAGATGGTTCTTTGGTCTTTAAGTTCATTGCTTCTGTTGCTCTAACCCTGCGTTATTAAGGCCAGTGCTTTGGGGGAACTGTGTTTTCAATTTTGCTTCTGTGATCACAGCTTTAATGAAAACATTAGGAAGTAGCTCCTAGTCAGAGCCGTGTAAGTGGGCTGTATTCATTGTAATTGGTTTCTATCTATAGAACCGTAAGACTGTCTTTAAGGACAGTCAAGGAGCAACTTGGGTTTTGTGCTTTTCTAGCAGAGGCATTACTTCATAGAATCGTAGAATCGCTTGGTTGAAAAAGACCTTTGAGATCATCGAGTCCAACTCTATGTATCCTCTACTAAACCACATCCCTGAACCCCTCATCTGCCCATCTTTTAAATCCCTCCAGGGACGGGGAACTCCACCACCTCCCTGGGCAGCCATTCCAGAGCCTGAGAACCCTTTGAGAAAGATTTTTTTTCCTGATGTCTAATCTGAACCTGCCCTGGCACAACTCGAGGTCGTTCCCTCTCGTCGTATTGCCTGTCACTTGGAGAAGAGCCCAGCACCCACCTCGGTACAGCCTCCTTGCAGGTAGTTGTAGACAGCGATGGGGTCTCCCCTCAACCTCTTCTTTTCCAGGTTAAACAACCTCATTTCCCTCAGCTGCATCTCATAACCCCTGTTCTCCAGCCCCTTCCCCAGCTCCGTTCCCTTCTCCATACATGCTCCAGCCCCTCAATGTCCTTCTTGTAGTGAAGGGCCCAGGACTCAACCTGGGATTCGAGGTGTGGCCACCAATGCTGAATACAGGGGTGCAATCACTTCCCTGGACCTTGATCTTCCCTTGTGATGTCAGGTTTCTCAGAAATATCCAAGATGCTGACCAGAAGATTACAAAAAGGCAGCATCCAAATTAAATGCCTGTTTTTTTTCAGTCTCCTGTGGACGCTGATTACTATTGTGCAAGCCCGATGTCAGCTTTTGCACTTTGTTAATCACTGTTCTTTTTGCTGCGATAAGTAGCCCTTGGTGAGCTTACAGTTCAGTGGAAATGCTAAATGGTTGAAGGTTCCAAATAACTGTAAGCGTTTCCTCAAGTGAAAAGAGCCTTTGCTGCTGCTCTGACTTATACAGATGGCTTGGAGCTACCCTGCTCCTTCCCCGAGAGATTTCTGCCTTGACTTTCAAACTGAACCTGGATCTCTCTCTTTGGAGACTGTCTCATTAAAGGCATTGCAAAGACTACTTTACCAAAGTCTCTTCTGGAAGTTTAGCTTTGGGATGTTTGTAACATACCCAGAGGAGATTGCCTGACAGGCTGTTTTAATTCCATGCTCCCTACAAGCCTGTAACACCTTCCGCATTCTGCAAAAGAGAGGGTGGGAACTAGGTGATCTTTAAGTTCCCTTCCAACCCAAACTAGTCTATGGTTCTATGATTTCAATCAAATTTATGGCATAAGAAAGCTTCACTCTTGGTATCAGTTGCAGATCTAGGGTGAGGGTAGGTGGTGCACCTGATGCTGCGGTTGACAACATCTTTTCTTGCTGCCTCTTCAGGAATAGTATTGGGAATTTCTCTTTCAGGAAAATTAAATGACGTGTTTTATGGCCGAGAGGTCCCCAAGTTGGGTCTTGCGTTCATCCAAGGCGACCGATCGCGTACAGGTCAGCTGGCCACGCTGTAACGTGCCATTTTTCTGTCATTTTGAGTCAACCGAGCAAGTATTTAACAAACAGCTTGTGCAAGACTTGCAGAACTCATTTTCATTATGGTAGAAATTCAGTATTTGGCACTAGCCTTAAAAAAAAAAAAAGGTGATAATTTGTTTCTGGAAGGTTTCTGTATGTTAATAATATAGGAACTGGCTCTCCACGTCTGTCTCTAGATGCCAGCTTGAGTTAGCGGGCAAGAGGAGGTCGTGTGTCTCAGCTCAGTCCCAGCTGGCCACGGGAGCCGACTGCAACAAGACTGCCACGTAACTGGACACCATTGACTGTGTTGTGATTGATTTCACATTTCTCTTTTCTTTTTCTGAGGTGTTCAGGGAGGATGAATCCCATGCCTTGTAGGAAGAGTGATCTTAGAGGAGAAGAATCCTGCTTGTGCATGTGTTTCTGCACTTCCGCGTGGTGAGGGGTCTTTGAGTCATAGACCAGCAGCCACGGAGATGGTCACTGTGCAAACCCAAGCTAGAAAGACAAGCGGTTTACAGATGGAGCTAGTTTGTGACCTGCTTTCCAAAAGGCTGAGAGAGTATGGGTTGTTTGTTGTGGAGAAGGCTCTAGGGAGACCTTAGAGCAGCTTCCAGGATGGAAAGGGGCTCCGGGAAAGCTGGGGAGGGGCTCTGGATCAGGGAGGGCAGGGACAGGGCAAAGGGGAATGGTTTTAAGCTGAAAGAGAGGAGATAGAGATGAGATCTTAGTAGGAAATGTTTTGCTGTGAGGGTGGGGAGCCCCTGGCCCAGGCTGCCCCGAGCAGGGGTGGCTGCCCCATCGCTGGAGGGGTTCAAGGCCAGGCTGGATGGGGCTGGGAGCCCCTGATCCAGTGGGAGGTGTCCCTGCCCATGGCAGGGGTGGAACCAGATGGGCTTTGAGGTTGGATGGACCCTTTTCCACGTTCCTCCTGCCTGCAGCTGCTAAAGACCTGTGCAAAGAACAACTGTTTTAGTGTGGTTTCCAGAAGAAATCAGGCAAATGCTACTCTGCTGTTGGCTTTACTGATCTTTATCCAATAATTCTTGGTTCCTTTGACTTATGGGGACTTGTTTTGGAAGGGCAGAAGTTGGGGTAGAAGAGAAATGCTGTCAAAGCTGAGATGAAGGAAATTGGGGCGGGGGGGGAGGACAGGGACCTAACAGTCTGTGTGTACGTTTATGCATCGTGCTTGATGCTGCATCTTCACTGATGCCGACAAGTCCAGCTGTGAAACTCCAAACTCATAAAAGGGAGCTTTTTGGGGGAACAGTTCTCTTATTTTTATGATCCTTAAAGCAAATATTTCTGCTCGTCTTCCTCTTGTTCTAGGATAAGACCTTGTTACCCTTTAGGACAACCAGTTTCCGTTGAGCACAGGGCTCTGGGTTAGGGCAGTCCCTCGCAGATGAGCATTTGCGAAACGCTTTTACGTGCTGTATGCCTCCAGTATTGCTGAAAGGACATTTTTTTGACTGGTCTTAAATTGATTATTCATCTGAACCCAAAATGCTGTGTGAGGTTCTGGTTACCCTTTCTGGAAGCACAGTGTAAGCAGAAAAGGTAGGGATGGACGAGGAGACCTTGCTGCAGCGTAGAGTTGCTTCTGCGTGGGGTGACGCTAACGAGATCAATGCCTGCTGCCCAGAGTTATTTTGGGCAGGGGAGGGGAGAAATTGGAGAGCTCTACGACATCTCAAACGCTACAGAGAAAATGAACTGGGAATACTAGGAAACTTGATGACATCCAGAGAAATACCCAGGCAGCAGAGTCAAGGGCAAGTCCTTTGTCATGCAGTGCACAACCGAACCGTCAGAGCCATTGCCAGGATGCTGTGGGGGCCAGAAGTACGGTTGGATGTCAATGGATGGAAGCAAAATTTATCAACAGCTGTTTAACGCTTTGATCCAGATGCATTGTCTGGCTTTGGAAATGTGCACAGTAAGCTGGGAAAACTCCATTGGAGACATCACCACTCTATGCTTGTCCTCTTTCTGTTCTTCTTCCCTTAAGCTGCCAGTAGCGACCGCTGTTGGAGTTGGGCTGCGTGGATATCCAGGTCTCAGTGACCCACTTAAGCTGCTCGTGTATTATGAATAAGCCGTGATGCTGATAGGGGTTTAGCAGCCTCCTAATGAGCCACGCGCTGTGATCCTGACGGTCACGAGCTGTCCAAGGGCTGCTATTTAGGAGGCAGCCACCCCACTTTAACCTTGCAGAGATCTCGCTGGTGTTTCCATCCCTCTGGGACAGGGGAACCTGCGTTCAGGCTTTATCAGGGTGTCTGGTGGCATAGGATGGGTCATCGCTAGCACCAAAACTGAGATCTCTGAGGTCGTGTGCTGGTTTATTTCTTTGTCCCTGTCAGTGTTTCACCCCAGCCCAGCGTGGCAGGCAGGTAAAACCAAGCAGTTAGGCTCCCAGTTCCCTTCCCACCACCCCTCCAGGGAAAGGGAAATGAGAGGAAAAAGACTTGAGGCCTGGAAATTAAAACAGCTTTAACGAAACAATGATAATAATGAAGAGAATACTATTAATAAGGAAATTATAAAATATATACAAATATATGAAATTCCCCCTTCCTTGGTGACTAAATCACCACTAGTGCTGCAGAGCTGGCATGGGGAAGGGTCCTGAGCTGGACTCAGTGGCCCGAGGAGCTGAGTTTGGGAACTGGATTGAAGAACACACGCATTGGGGATCGGGGCGAAAAGATGAGGTCCTCGCTGGACATCGGCCATCGAAGAAAAGAGAGTGACTTTCGTGATCCCTTAGTTTTATCCTGAGTATGACATGTTTGGGGTGGAAAGCTCTGCTGGTCAGTTTGGGGTCACCTCTCCTGTCCGCCCCTCCCTGCAGGCAGGAGCCTTTTCCTCCCCTTTCCCTTATGGCTCCACCAGCTCCAGGATGGCCTTGGTTTCTATAGGGATAAGTACAAGGAATGACTTTTCTGTATCCCAGTGCCCTGTGTTATCACTTCTAGAGAGAAGCTCTGAAAAACATGCAGGTAACTTCCAGAAAATGAAGTTATTTAGATGAGGCTTGGCTGAAAAGTCAGAAACTGATTCTAATTTAGCTCAAACCAGAGCAGTCTATGCCTCGTTATATCCATCCTAGAGCACAGATAGTGGAATATGGATCAACTTCACCATTAAGACAGTCGGAGATACTTTATGTCAACAGTATAAAAGGATTTTTTCCCTCCCCTTAGCAAGTCAGTTTAACCCTAAGAAACAGTGCCTACTTTGTAAAGCAGGGATTTCTCATTGAGGAATGTTGTTTCTAGCTTTTCCATTTCAGCTGTGAAAACATATTGCCCTCCAAGCTTTGCAAAATGATTCTTAGAAAGGCGGAGCAATGAATACTTGGCGTAGACGTTTGAGATACGGAGAGCCAGGCTTAACATTATGGAAGAGAGTGTCCTGGAAGAGCTTTTGCAGCAAGGTGCCAAGGGGAAGGACTGTCTCCCATGGGTGCTGGGGTTGTGTTCGTAGAATCGTAGAATGGTTTGGGCTGGAAGGGACCTCAAAGCCCATCAGTTCCATCCCCTGCCAGGGGCAGAGGCACCTCCCATTGATCGGGTCGCTCCAAGCCCCATCCAACCTGGCCTTGAACACCTCCAGGGATGGGGTGGCCACTTCTCTGGGCAATCTTTCACCACCCTCAAGGGAAAACATTTCTGCCTAATCGCTCATCTAATTCTCCCCTCTTAGAGCCTAAAACCATTCACCCTCATCCTATCCCTGCCCTCCCTGGTCCAGAGCCCCTCCCCAGCTTTCCTGGAGCCCCTTTCCGTCCTGGAAGCTGCTCTAAGATCTGCCCAGAGCCTTCTCTTCTCCAGGCTTCAGGGAGACCTAATTGTGTTGTTGTGGTCTTATAGGACAGTTGACAACCTGCCAGTTTGTGCTGTGGGGATGATGGAGAAGCTTCACCTGAAGAGCCTAACGTAGCTCGCATCAGCCTGAAAACACTAACCTCGGTGACGGGAAAGAGTTGTTCATTCTCAGGGCACAAGGAGTGTTTTGGAAAAGGGGCTGCTGTTTTCTGCTCCCATACCCGTGCTCCACAGTTAATTGAATCACTAAAAATCTTCATAGCGGAACTGCTCGTCTTTTTATGCCTGCAAATGGCAGAAGTGGGAGCTGTTTCTAGGTGAGTTTGATGAATGGCAGCCTGCCAGGAGTGGCATCCATCTCATTATCTGGGATGCTGCCGCGAGCAGCCGTAAGGCTGAAGAGCATCGAGCCAGCCGGGCGTCACGCTGGGCTGACCGGGAGCTTTTACGGGAGCAAACGGGGCCTGCAGGAAAGCTGGGGAGGGCTCTTCATCAGGGAGCGCAGGGATAGGATGAGGGGGAACGGTTTTCAGCTGATGGAGCTGGGATTGTTCAGCCTGGAGAAGAGGAGGCTGAGGGGAGACCTCATCGCTGTCTACGACTGCCTGAAAGGAGGTTGTGGAGAGGTGGGTGTTGGTCTCTTCTCCCAAGTGACAGGAGACAGGACAAGAGGGAATGGCCTCAAGCTCCACCAGCACAGCTTCAGATTAGACATCAGGATAAATGTCTTCACCAAAAGGGTTCTCGAGCGCTGGAACGGCTGCCCAGGGAGGTGGTGGAGTCCCTGTCCCTGGAGATGTTGAAAAGATGAGTAGGTGAGGTGCTCAAGGATGTGGTTTAGTAGTGGACAGGAATGGCTGGATTCAGTGATCTCAAAACATCTTTTCCAATCAAATGATTCTATGAATTTAATACAAAGAGAGGTGACTGCGATCCAGGCTCTGATAAAGGTGTTTAAGGCATGGGTGGACGAGGTGTTAAGGGACACGGTTTAGTGTTTGATAGGAATGGTTGGACTCGATGATCCGGTGGGTCTCTTCCAACCTGGTTATTCTATGATTCTATGAAAGGCAGCTGGGTTTGTGGTAGCAGTGGGAAAATACTCCTGTGCCTGTCCCCTCTGCTGGCTGTGAGCGCATCCTGTGCCCCCTGGGCTTGCTGTTTCGTGTCCTGGCTTTGATATTTCCCAAGCCTAGCTTTGTCTTTCTCATTTCTCCATCCTTAGGGGAACCTTGGCACAGATGTCAGCAGCCACCAGTGACCGCCCAGAGCTTTTGTGTGGTTGAAATGTGCTCTGTCCACGCTTCATCTTAAGGACTAAAGGCACTGCTTGTAATTCCGCTCCAGGCTTCTCCAATTTTAACCTAGTTTCCGCTTTCCTTAGTTCCCTTGCCGTCTTTACAAGGTTGCCGTGCACAACCAGAAGCCTAACGAGAGCTCCAAAAGCTCTGCCAGCTGTATTCCCCCAACTTTTTAAGGAATGGGGTTTGTATTTCTGCGGGGTGGAATGTAAACAAAGGTCTGCTAATAAAGCAGTGTGGAAGGTCTTACTCCAATTTACATAAATCCTGAGACCGTGTCTAAAAATAGGGCCCCGTTTGCCATTTCTGAAAGCAGATTCACCACATTCCTTCCTCTGGTGAAGTGCTGTGCTGGTAACAAACTGGTCTTCTCAGGAGTGATGGGAAAAGTGCTGAAACCCCATTTTAAGTTACAAACTCCATAGCGGTGGTTGTGTTAAATAATTGAACATGTGGAATAGACTGCAGCCTCGGTGCTAGCAGGAGGCATTAAGTATCCGTAGAGGTATCCACTGGTGAAGTACAAGCGTTGGCTGCCTGTTCTGGTGGGATCTAGAGCAGGGAGGAGTGTAGGGAAGCTGGATGGAGATCTGGCTGATGGCTTCAGTCCAGGAAGGAGGGATGGGATAAAGACAGGCATAGGATCGTAGAGGTCTTTTCCAACCACAATTACTGTAAGTTCAACCATCAGCCACCACCACCACACCTGTTAAACCATGTCCCCAGGTGCCATGCCCACAAGTTTTTCAACCCCTCTAGAGATGGAGACTCCACCACTACCCTGGGCAGCCTCTGTCAGGGCTTCACCTCTCTTTCAGTAAAGACATTTTTCCTAATACCTGATCTAAACCTCCCCTGGCGCAACTTGAGGCTATTTCTTTTCGTCTTATCACTGCCTGGGAGAAGAGACCAGCACCCACCTCACCACAACCGCCTTTGATGACGTCTCCCCTCAGCCTCCTCTTCTCCAGGTTAAAAACCCCAATTCCCTCAGCTGCTCCTCAACTGGAGGAGCTTTGGCACTTGCTGTGTGTTCTGTACGTTGTGTTAGGATTCAAGGAGAGGGGCTTTTCCTTTTAACTTCAAGCAGCGTGCCTGTGACACAAGCCTCTAAGTAGCTGGGGCTCAATCCTGTGAGGTGCCAATGCTTAACGCAGAGCTTGTAATCAGTCGTCTTAGTTTAAACCACTTAAACTCTTGTTTTGCCTGGTGTCTGCTTGTTTCCCATCTTCCTGAGCTGATCACGATTGTGTTTTTCAGTAGTGGATAGTCTGATGTACTGTCATGTGTGTCAGGATGATACGGCTTTTGCTTTCAAGCTTTTCTTAGCCTTAAATATTGACTAGGAAGTCTTAGCCTGTAGGGTAGTGGAACTGGATAGGCTTGAAGTCCTTTCCAACCCAAACCATTCCATGATTTTGTGATCCCGAATTCATAGAATCATAGAATCATAGAATAAGCAGGTTGGAAGAGACCCACCAGATCATCGAGTCCAACCATTCCTATCAAACAGTAAACCATGTCCCCTAGCACCTCGTCCACTCGTGCCTTAAACACCTCCAGGGAAGGTGAAAGATCTGTAGGTCTTACCCGTGGCTCCTACGCAGAGTTTTCACGAGCTAGGTCATCCCGATAGAAGTACTTGCTGGAAGTACCCCAGGACCTGTGGAAAACCTAATTCAGTGTGCTTGGAGGGTCAATCGTTTGTTCTTTCCATAACACTTGCTTCTCTGGAGTAAACTGCTCCGCCACCCTGCTGGGATGGTGGTGTCTTACCGAGCTGTTTTCTGGGAAGCGAATTTTTTGGTGATACCTTCAGCACCGTGGTGTCCAAACTCAGTTAATCTCTGCTGAAGCAGCCTTTTAGTGTGGAAGCCAACCAGACACCCATAGCCGCAGAGGGAAGAGCTGAGTTATTTTAAAAATCTAAAAATTAAAAAGTGGGTTTTTTTGGTTTTTTTTTTTTGTTTTTTTTTCACTTGCATTCCTGGGTCTTGGCCTGAAGGAGGACTGGAGGTGCCAAAATACTGCGAGAGCGTCTGTTGTTGCGGTATGTCTGGCCGAAGCAGGAGCAGGAAATTCTTGTGAGAGCCTGTCTCAGGAGATTGGCAGCCAGCGCGGAGCCGTGCCGGTTGTGAGTGAGAGCTGGGGAGGTGGGAATGGGGTCGGGAGAGAGGTGTTTGAAGGTGGGTAAAATGGTTCATTAGAAGTATGCGTGCATGGGGTAGGTGGGTTTCTGGGTTGAACGTAAGAGCAAGAGGGAAATACACGACTTGTATCGCCTTCCTTCTTCCAGCGGAGGAAGGATAGGGAAAATTCACTGTATAGAATCACAGAATGACCTGAGTTGGAAGAGACCTACAAGGATCATCGAGTCCGACTGCTGTCCCTGCACAGGACAACTCCAGCGTTCACACCGTGTGGCCAAGGGTGTTGGCTGAAGGCTTCTGGAATATTGTCAGGTTTGGGGCTGTGACTGCTTCCCTGGGAGCTGTTCCAGTGCTCCACCACCCTCTGGGAGAAGAACCTTTTCCTAAAGTCCAAGCTAACCCTCGCCTGGCATCTCCCTGCCGTTCCCTCAGGTGCTGTCACCGGTCACCAGAGAGAAGAGCTCAGCGCCTGCTCCTCCTCCTCCCCTTTCGAGGAGGCAGGTTGGGTGCTGCTCTGCCTTTGGGTCTCCCTCTGCTTTGAAGGGGGCCAAATCCAGCCCTCTGGATCATAACATCCTTTTTAATACTTGTAGGTCAGGATGGTTTTTCCTTACTCTAGGCTAGAGACTGCTCTAAAACTTTCCATGTTGTCGTGTGCAGAGCTGCCTTGGCAGGAGCTGCAGGCGCTGCAGTCAGAGCCCTGGTGCTTTAACCCCCCTGTCCAGCAGACTCGTTCCATCTTGGCTCCGTTTCAAGCCTCTTTAAAAGGCTGTAGCCAGTCTGTGCCGACGTTTTCAGCGTTATTGCTCCTGGCGGGGCTGTAACAGTGGGAAGCTTTAAAGGAAAAGGACATTATGGAAATTGATTAGAAAAGTGGAGTGAAAGTGGGGTACAATAAAGCATTGCCTGGAGAAAGGAGGGGGGGTAAGGTGAGGTCTTATAAGGCATGGATTCCATCACAGCAGGGCAGGAAATAGCGTTAGGAGAGCTTTCTCTTCAGTCCATTCATAACCTGGATTGTATCTCATTAACTTTCTGTTAGTGCTTCTTTCTCCTGCGGTCCAGGGCAGTTTGTTCCCACTGATCTCAATGGGAAGAGCCATTCGGCACCTTATGCACGAGCGAATCCTCTCGTCGCAGGAGCTCCTAGTGCTGCTCTCATCCTAAAGGGACGAGAAACACATGGAGGATGTGCTGATGATGTGTGCTTTGTTTACACCACTTCCACGGAGCTACAGTGAGCTTCTCAGTGGTGCCTTTTCCAGGCTGCTTGCACTCTTTCTATATGGCGCTGGTTGTGCAAAAAACAGCCCCTGTGGAACCGGTTGCTTGTTTGCTACAGGTTGCATCAAGTCTGTTAAGTTGTTGGAAGCTCCTGGTTTAAGAAGGGACTGCCATAAAAGCTGCATGGCTTAAAACGTGCCTGGTTGTTTCAGATCTTAGGGATTTTTCTCTTTCAGCTGTTCCCATTTACCTAAAATTCTGTCCGTTGTTCTGTGTTGCTAAAATTGGATTCCAGGTGTTTTAAACTGTGCTTCATTATATCCTTTAGGAAAGGCAGCGGGGGGGTTTTGTATTGCTGATGGAGCCTAATTTGAATGATTTTCCTCATCAAGCCCATTTAATAAAAGATTCATTGCCTTCCAACTGGTAGAATGCAGCAGTGTCCTCTGGGAAGGGTGAGCTACGGCAGAGTGGGAAGGGAGTTGAGGGATAAAGCTGTGGTGGGTAATGTAGAGGTTCCATCCTAGAGGGAAATGGGAGGGATAGGGAAGCGTTGGGATAGGTGTTGCGGTGAACCGGAGAGTGTGTCCATCTGTGGGATGCGCCTATCCTGCTCGTGCGTAGGAGGGTAAACCTCTCGCTGTCCTCTGCTGCCCTCTAAGAAGGTTTAATGTATTCAGAGCCAAGGAGAGAGGGTGGGCTCCTGCAATCCCTTGCAAAGCTTAAGTGGTTTGCAGTTACATGAGTCTCGTCAGATAATCAGGAAAATGATTTTGTGCTACATTCAAAGAAATGTGACCAGAAGGTGGAGGGAGGGAGTTCTGCCTCGCTGTTCTGCTCTGGTGAGACCTCACCTGGAGCCCCGTGTCCAGCTCTGGAGTCCTCAGCTCAGGGAGGACACGGAGCTGTTGGAGCGAGTCCAGAGGAGGCCACAAAGATGTTCTGAGGGCTGGAGAACCTCTGCTGTGAGGACAGGCTGAGAGAGTTGGGGTTGCTCAGCCTGGAGAAGAGAAAGTTCCAGGGAGATCTCAGAGCAGCTTCCAGTGCTGAAAGGGGCTCCAGGAAAGCTGGGGAGGGGCTCTGGATCGGGGAGGGCAGGGATAGGATGAGAAGGAGTGGTTTTCAACTGAAAAAGGGGAGATTGAGATGAGATATCAGGCAGAAATGTTTTGCTGTGAAGAGTGAGGAGGCCCTGGCCCAGGTTGCCCAGAGATGCCGTGGCTGCCCCATCCCTGGAGGGGTTCAAGACCAGGTTGCATGGGGCTGGGAGCCCCTGATCCAGTGGGAGGTGTCCCTGCCCAGGGCAGGGGTGGAACTGGATGGGCTTTGAGGTCCCTCCCAACCCAACCCATTCCCTGATTCTCTGATTTTTTTTTATATGCCAAGTGTTTGTTGACGGGACTCCAGATTTCAGCTGCGAGCGGAACCGAGAGACAAAATTACTCCTTGGTTCTGTAACTCGAGACTTCCGCAGGTGGCTCTGTCAGGGCTTAACTCTTCTCAGTCTTTCCACATTTGTGGGAGGTGTACCTGCAGATGAGATTTATTAGGTTGATTTGTCTGGTTTTGCAGTTAATCCAGAGGGGTCCCAAGGCTCTGCAGTCTGCGGGGCTTCCTGCACAGCAGGGCTTTGTGTGGCATCGTCCTCCTCTGCTGAACACATTCACAAACCTCAGTAATTCAGGGCCCCTCTCTGCTGTCCTAGTGAAATTCCTTAGAAATAATCATGTGGAGGGACAGTACAAGGGCTGAGCTCCGGCGCTCTGCTAGGTCCGAGTCCCCTTTGCAGGAGAGCTTGGTGCGTCAGGATTAAATCCTATAAATCCTCTGTGCAATACACAGAAATAAAAATGTATTCTGGGTTTAGGGTCGCTTCCTGTTGGATCCAAGGCTTGGAGCAGCTCTGTTTCTTTGGCTGAGCTGAGGGTGTGAACAGGTTCTTCAGGATCTTCCGGACACTGGTGGGTGAGTGCGTGCAGGGAGCTCCACGCTGCTTTTAACGCTGTGTTGGTCCATGGGGTCTGATCTGCTGTAGCCCAGTAACCTAGAGGGGAGAGCGTGAGTTTGTCCAAACACAGCAAATCTCTTCGTTTCGAGGGAAAACGATGCAGTATTTCATAGCCAACGCTGTGTTGGAAAGCTTAGCCCTCTATGCGTGTTCACAATGAAGAAAATCTCAGTTGTTTTAACCATATCCCACCTCCCTGGGCAGCTGTTCCAGTGCCTGAGAACCCTTTCAGTGAAGGAGTTTTTCCTAATGTCCAATCTGAACCTGCCCTGGCACAGCTTGAGGCCATTCCCTCTCTCCTATCACCTATCACTTGGGTGAAGAGACCAACACCCACCTCCCTACAACCTCCTTTTAGGTAGTTGTAGACAGCGATGGGGTCAATTAATGTGTGATTATTTGTTCGTTGTGAATGATACCACAGTTGCAGGCACTGCTTTTACCTTAGGAGTTAAATCCATAGTTGAGAAACATCCTTCTTGGACATGATTTTAGGCAGGTCTTAAACCTGGAACCCAAAAATAGTGTCCTAAATGATGACCCTAGCTAACTCCCCAAAATAGGATGGTGTTCTTGCTGCCCACCTTTCTCTTTCATCCTTCTCCCTGCCTATATTTCAGGACATCTTGTGGAAAGAGGAAAAGTCATTTCCTTTAAAACTGCCTGTTTTTCTTCTTCCCATTGATGTTTTTATTTGCCCCCCCCTACTCTCAAGTTAAATGGGAAAACAAGGTATGCAGTATTCCTGCTGCAGAGTTAAATATTGATGAAGATTAAGATGCATTAAAAGACGGAGGAAATTCATGGGACGGGAATAAAAATAAATAAAACCCAGAAAATTAAGAAAAATTCCTGTTCAGGCGTATGAATAGCCCTTTATCTTTCTACCTTCCTGCATGCCTTCCAATAAAATATTTTAGCATCTCGATGTGGACATTCCAGTTTCACTGAGCTGGGGACAAGGAAGTGCTGTACAGTAAGAGTAATGGGGGGAAAAATGTTCTCTGCTGTGTTGGTCTTGGACTTCCTCGAAGTATTTTCATTCCAGATGTTGAACTGTTCTTTTTTTCAGAAGCCTTGTTAAGTTGCCAGAACATTAGATTTTTGGAAGGCTTTTCCGAACCCCCAGCTGATTATCACAACACACAAGAATCCCAACCTTGGGCTTGGCTTCGTTGCGCCGCGGCAGCTGCAGCAAAGCTGTGCGACGGCGCAGATCCGCAGCGCCATCATCCAATGTCCTTATAGGGGAAAGCAGGGAGTGAGGGAATTCTGCTCGGCTGCCTCGTACAACGCAGGGAGTCGCGTCAGCTGTTGAGTAACGTTGACTTTCCCAAGGCAGAAATACCACGGCGCACGCTCTGCGGCCGAGGCGGTAGCACAGGTCCCAAAACCATAGAATCATTTGGTTGGAAAAGACCTTTAAGGTCATTGAGTCCAACCATACCTGTCCACTGCTAAACCAGATCCCTGAGCACCTCGTCTGCCTGTCTTTTAAACCCATCCAGGGATGGGGACTCCACCACCTCCTTGGGCAGCTGGTCTGGAGCTTCACTACTCTTAGTAAAGACATTTTTCCTAGTATCCCATCTGAACGTCCCCTGGTGCAGCTTGAGGCCATTTCCTCTCATCCCGTCCCTTGTTACTTGGGAGAAAAGGCCAGCGCCCTCCTCACCACAACCTCCTTCCACGGAGCCACAGAGAGCGATGAGGTCTCCCCTCAGCCTCCTTTTCTCCAGCTTAAGAGCTGCAGCAGAGCTGCGCGGGGATGTAAACGTCGACGTCCCGTCTGCCTCTATCCCAGCAAAGGATCGTGCACAGGCAGAATCAGTCCCCGGCGTATTTTGTTTCTAGATATAAAATAGCTTTTTACAGCTGACGGCATGTGGTGCTGCTGGTGGTACCTGGCACAGAGCAGACGTTGCTGCCTGATGGAAGTCAAACACCAGATCCCCTCCCATCTGACGCCCTCCCCAGCCCAGGCGCCTGTGTCCCAGCTCCCTGCCGCCCCGCTGCTCACATTCTTTTCAGCCCTTTGATCTCATCCTTGTGGAAATAGATGGAAAAATCTCCTAATCTCCTCAGCTCTGGTTTGAGTGTTGTCAATAGGAAGCTTCTCTTTACAAAAGCAATACTCAAGCATCTTCTGCTTTGTACCTTCTCCTCGCTTTACCTGCTTAATTTTTGTCTTTGAGCATTTAGAGCAACTCTCATTTTTGCACTCGACGCGTCTCGCCGGCACTCGCTGTCCCTCCCCTGCTGCCTTCGTTTCGCTTCGAAGGCTCATCAGCCCGTGCGAGCGGAAACGTGGGACTATCCCTGTGTTAAAGACAGTGTGGAGCTCAGCGTGCTCGAATTCCTTTCCCTGACCACAGCCTTCTTCTCAGAAGCGACGTCTGCCAGCCGACTCGGGCACCCCGCTCTTCCGTGCCAAAGCAAGCTACTTATTTAGCCAAGCGTATCTGCTTTACCTGGAAAAGGGCTGCTCCGGGCTGCCGGAGCGAGGTCCCTGCCTGCAGTCAGAGAGGTCCCAGGCTGCCGTTGGCTGGGGCAGCGCGAGGCTGCCAGCATGTGTTGCTGAAATTGTAAATAGATTTAACACGCCGCAGCTTTTCCTCGTCTTGGGTTTGCGCCCAGTCTGTAAGGACCGGGATGTTCTTTCCTCGGAGCGAGGCGAGGACAGAACTCTTGCGTGGTGCCTGGATGGACCTAAGGGTGGATCTTCCACTGAGTGCCACCAAGTCGTCCCCTGCCTCCAGAGAGAGCAGGAAGACAAAAGCTACTGAAAAGATGGCAAAGAAAAGTGGCAAAATGTTATTTAGGGGGCCTGCAGGAAAGCTGCAGGCGGGCCCTTTATCAGGGAGTGGGGGATAGGACAAGGGGGGACAGTTTTAAGCTGAAAGAGGGGAGATTGAGATGACATCTTGGGAAGAAATGTTCTTCAGTGAGGCTGGGGAGGCCCTGGCCCGGGTTGCCCAGAGCAGGGGTGGCTGCCCCATCCCTGGAGGGGTTCAAGGCCAGGCTGGATGGGGCTGGGAGCCCCTGATCCATTGGGAGGTGTCCCTGCCCATGGCAGCTGGAACTGGATGGGCTTTAAGGTCCCTTCTGACCTAAACCATTCTATGTTTCTATGATTTTCAAATGGGGTTTTGTTCAGTTGTGTACCAGGTGAGCGATGGTTTGAGGCAGTTAAAGTAGAAGGGACAGCACTGTTAGGTCTCTTCTGCTGTGAATATTGGTATCTTGGGCGAGGAATGATGAGAAACAGTCCAAAATGTGAGATAGGAGCAGGAGCAATGGATAGGTTGCCATAAATTCTAGTGAAAAGCTTTTCAGAGCCCCAGGGATGAAGTTTGTGCCAGAGATCCGAAGGGCCTCTTGGCTGCGATGACGTTAAGGTGAGGTTGGGATGCTGGGGCAGGGCTGTCCCTTTCTCCTGGGACCAGATCCTGTTCCTCACAAGGGGTTTCACTCCAGTGTCCCACAGGAAAGGCCCTGGTCATGATTCATAGTTGTAGCTGGAAGGGAAGGGTTTGTGACTTATCCTCTGTCGCCTTCGCTGTGTGGGATCTAATCCCAACAGTGCTTTTCCGCTGTTGGTCATGTTTTCAATAGCATTTCATAAAGGATTTGCTTGAGTTTGGTTTTGTGTAGGCAGATATCCATGTGGACAGCACAGAGGAAACTCTTCCAAGGCGAAAGCTGAAGCTTGGAGTGAAACTGGTCAATGAAGGTAGGGATTTGGCCGTAGAAATACAAACAGCCATGTCTCTGGTGTGGCTGCCTGGGCTTCGGAGGGCAACGAGGAGAGCGTGGCGATGTGTCGGGGGAGATCTTTGCACTCTCGTGCTGCTTCCTGCTGTTCCCTTCTGACTCATGGACTGCACAGAGACCTCTAAATATTTGAAATGCCAGCGGGCTCTGCAGCAGGAGGCGTGGGATTAAGCCCATCTTTTAGTCACTGTGACTCTGGATAAACTAGCGTTCCCCACTCTCTTCCTTTTCCCATTTCAGAAGAATGGAAGCGGAAGAAGTTGTCCCTTTTTAACACAAACTGATGGATTTTAGCTGTTTCTCTTGAAAGGTATAATTATCCTAATGAAGTGAAAACAACCACTGAAGAGTCTCGGTTGTCATAAACTCGAGGAGTTGCAATTCAGTCGTATTTGCAGACTTGGGCGAGCTGCTGGAATGCACGCAGTTTAACTTTCCTCTATGATATAAGAGTTTAAAAGAGATCAGGGTACATTTTACCATAGTGTCTAGCAATGTGAGTTTATTCAGACTTTTGGCAGGCTGTTCTGCACACTCTTGCTAAAACTGTGAATCATCCATTGTTGGCTGATCGCACGCCAGTTGCTAAGAGATCTGTCAAGTGCATAGTGAGGCTTAATTCGACGTTCACTCAAAGAAGGGCTAAATGTATTAAATTGGAACATGTCACATCCTTCCTAAACAAGTAATTAAGGCGCTGCTGTGAGCCTGTCTGGTGGAGAGAAGAGAAGGAGCTGGGGACAGCTGGAAGATGTAACTTGGGTCAAGGTTGGTCTCTGTCTGGGAACGCCAGACTTAGTGCATGTTGGATTTTCACGACCTGATGCATAGTGGAAATAGAAAGGGGAGGGAGACATTACAAAGAATGTGCAAAAGGGCTTGTTTTTCAGTGTCCTTATGTAAACCTCTTAAAATGATCTAATGCTGGTTCACAGAGTGTCATTTTTAGTAATGGAAAGACAATACGTCAGTGTTTCCCAAGTCACCTTGCCCCCCACCCCCTCCCAAGTGAACTCCGCGGGTCACATCGCTTCTCCCCAGTTATCCCATCGCTCGTGCCTCGATACGTGTTGCAGATGCTGCGGGCTTTCATTCAAGGTTTTACTGTTTAATGTTTGCTAAGTACACCAGCAGAAGTGGCGAGTAAGCGGTGCTGTGAGATATCTTTAACCGCCTTGACCATCCCATACGGCCACAAGCTTTTCCAGGGAGGCCTTTTATTACCCGCAAAGAGAAAATTGATCCATTTGTCGGTAGTAAACCAAGTACGTCATCTGTTTCGGTGAGCAGGCTCCTGCCGACATGGGGATGTGTGGCGGCAATTAAAAAGGTAACAGAAAAAAGTTCCTTAGTTAAGATTTTCAGGCTCATCTGTTCCTAAAATGACATCATTGCCACTGGCATAAGCCACTGTCTGAGAAGTGCTGTGGTTTCGCACCGAGCTCTGTATCTGCTTGCCCTCTACTGAACACGGAGGAAAAGTTGTCAAGTTGCGGTTGTCTGTCAGTGTTTTCTGGTGCTTGGATTAGCAGTGGGCCCACGGGTTCAGCTTTTTACCCATCTTTTTTATTTCGTGTGAGGCTGGGGCAGCCCTGGCCCAGGTTGCCCAGAGCAGGGGTGGCTGCCCCATCCCTGGAGGGGTTCAAGGCCAGGCTGGATGGGGCTGGGAGCCCCTGATCCAGTGGGAGGTGTCCCTGCCCATGGCAGGGGGTGGGACTGGATGGGCTTTGAGGTCCCTTCCAACTCAACCCATTCCATGATTCTGTGATCTCTGAGACCCACGCTGTCAGCACCGGGGATGGGCTGCTCACTGCCAAGCTGTGGGTGCCCTCTGCTTGGGCTGCAAAGAAGAGAGAGAGTGTAACACAATCTTTGCTAAGTTACCTGAATCATAGAACTATGGAATGGTTTGGGTTGGAAGGGACCTCCAAGCCCATCCATTTCCACCCCCTGCCCTGGGCAGGGACACCTCCCACTGGCTCAGGGGCTCCCAGCCCCATCCAGCCTGGCCTTGAACCCCTCCAGGGATGGGGCAGCCACCCCTGCTCTGGGCAGCCTGGGCCAGGGCCTCCCCACCCTCACAGGAGAACGTTTCTTCCTAAGATCTCATCTCAATCTCCCCTCTTTCAGTTGAAGAACATTCCTCTTGTCATGTCTGTGCATTCCCTCATCCAGAGCCCCAGCCCAGCTTTCCTATTTGAAAAAAAGTCCAGTATCCCCACATCACCCATGACTCCTAGTTTGGATTCAGCTTCTAGGTGGTGTATTTTGTCAGAGCTAGTTACCCAAGTTCTGTTCCTTTTGCAGGTCTTTGCAGGCATGGTTGAAGGCCTTTATAAACCTTCATTAGCGAAGCAGATTGAGCTCCATGCCTGCTGCTTTGATTGAGGTTTTGGAAATTCTTCCTCGCTCCTGGTGGTTCCTCTCTGAGCCCTTTGTGACTGTTGGACGTTCTCCATGTGGTGGATGTGGTTCTAGACAGCAGCTGTGGCAATCACATGTGCCAGGATGGCGAATCTCGTTGCCCCTTCATGGAGACCCCTGGTTTGTCCGTCCGAAGCTCTCTGTGGTGACAGGGTCACGATTAGAGCCCGCGTGCAGACGAGGATCGTCTGTGGTGCCTCGGTTTATGAAACTAGACAGATGGCCTATCCTCTGGCTGTGACTTGAGGTCATCGTGCCAGCCAAACAGGCTGTGTGGTGGCCATATGGCAGTGCGGGTTGGTCACTGCTCCTGTGCCGTCCTTCCTGCCCGTGACCTGGTTTGCTCTGAGCAGTGCTGATTGTGTGCCCTCAGGCTCCTTGTGTGGAACCTGAGTGACCTTGCACGGATAGGTTTCTGTTTGAAAAACACCTGTTCAGCAATGATTTCCGTTCTCATCAGGTCTAGAGATGTGTGGAAGCGTTCTATTTGCTTACCAGCAGCAGCGTATGCTTGTGTATGTCTTAACCTGGTTCATAGAATCGTAGAATAACCAGGTTGGAAGAGACCCACTGGATCGTCAAGTCCAACCATTCCCACCAATCTCTAAGTCATGTCCCTAAGCACGTCATCCACCCTCCCCTTAAACACCTCCAGGGACAGTGACTCAACCACCTCCCTGGGCAGACCGTTCCAATGCCTAATGACCCTTTCTGTGAAGAATTTTTTCCTTATCTCAAGCCTAAATCTCCCCTGGCAGAGATAAGGCCATTCCCTCTCGTCCTGTCCCCTGTCACTTGGCAGAAGAACCAGCTCCCTCCTCTCCACAACCTCCCCTCAGGTAGTTGTAGAGAGTAATAAGGTCTCATCAGGGCTATCGCTGCTAGTGACTGGAGTTACCATAGAATCATGGGATGGTTTGGGTCGGGAGGGATCTTAAAGCCCATCCATTTCGACTCTCTGCCCTGGGCAGGGACACCTCCCACTGGATCAGGGGCTCCCAGCCCCAACCAACCTGGCCTTGAACCCCTCCAGGGATGGGGCAGCCACCCCTGCTCTGGGCAGCCTGGGCCAGGGCCTCCCCACCCTCACAAGAGAACGTTTTTTTCCTAAGATCTCATCTCAATCTCCCCTTTTTCAGCTGAAAACCATTCCCCCTTATCCTATTCCTGCCCTCCCTGACCCAGAGCCCCTCCCCAGCTTTCCTGGAGCCCTTTTCAGTCCTGGAAGCTGCTCCAAGGTCTCCCCGCAGCCTTCTCTTCTCCAGGCTGAACAACCCCAACTCTCTCAGCCTGTCCTCATACGGAAAGTGCTTCAGCCTTTGGAAAATCTCCATGCCCTCCCATCCGAAGGTGCGTCAAACCAGACAAGATTGACTTTCTGTAAACACATGCTAATTGGCATGAATTGTTTTATTCTTTAATTCCTTATTGCTCCTCTGTCAATCGTTTTGCACATGTGTCTGGCATCCCCGTGAGGCTGGGAAGGATTATGGACACCACAGAACTCCTCTTAGATGGAAATCGTCCTGACCTGCTGTTTTAAAGTGCTTTTTAATTGCTGCTGTTTAACGTCCTCCTGTGTTACAGTTGGGATGCAGGCGGAATATTCAACTGGCTTTTTTCCCCATGCAGAACAAAAATCTTTATTCAGTTCTTTTACCTTTTTGGTGTGTATACTGAAGATTTCACCCTTTCCAGGTAGGAATGAATCAGCATCGCTGCTGCTGTTCCTGTTGTTCCAAAGTAGGGAAGCGAAGGAGAGAAAAATATAAAGCCCTCGTGAATTCTGCTATCCAGAGATTTTCACTGGGTCCTTTGCTTTGATAAGTTCTCTTAATTTCTGATACAGTGCACTCCAACCCACTTGTTTTGGTTTTTATATCTGATTTATTTTTCTCCTCTACAGCAATTAATATAGCCATTATCTTTGATCCTTAATCTAGCACCGTGTTCTTTCTCACGTGAGAGCTTTCTGGACACTTAATGGCATTTTCTTAAAACCGCTCATGGGCATCACTTCATTGTAGGATGCAAAACAGCTCAACTATTTCAGTTTTGTGAATGTAAGGCTTTTGCAAATAATTAATTCTGTGTGTTTATTGTGTGACTGCTTTTACTTATCAGGGCTGTCCATTTTGTCTGTGAAATCTATCACTTGTTTGATGCATTTTAGCTTCAGCACTTGCTCTGTAAACGGAAGAGCACGGGGTGTTGTCTGTACTCTGAACAAATTACACCTCTATAAATTAATATCTGTGAACTGCGCGTTAGGTTTTTCAGGATGATCATCTTTTTCGGTCGTTTTCACAAGTGGTCTCTGAAGGAGAAGCTGTGTTTCTGCCTTTAGAGCCAAGTGTTGAAAAGACACGGTGTGAGCAGTGGCTCAGGTGGCCAAGGTGGCCACCAGCATCCTGGCCTGGATCAGCCATGGGGTGGCAGCAGGGGTAGGGCAGGGATTGTCCGCTGTACTCAGCTTTGGGTCCCTCTCTATAAGCAAGATCTTGAGGGGCTGGAGTGTGTCAAAGACTTTGAGGGGCGCTGGAACAACTCTGGACTCGCTCCAGCAGCTCCGTGTCCTTCCCGTGCTCAGGACTCCAGAACTGGACACGGGGCTCCAGGTGGGATCGGAGCAGAGGGGCAGAGTCCCCCCTCTCACCCTGCTGGTCCCACTTTGGACGCAGCCCAGGGCACGGGTGGTTTCTGGGCTGTGAGCGCACGCTACTGGCTCATGTGGAGCTTCTCATCCCCCAGCACCCCGAGTCCTTCTCCCCAGGGCTGCTCTCAGTGCTTCAGTGATGTCCTCCCCCGTGGGGCAGGAGCCCACAGCAGCCAAAACCTAAAACAGCTGCCAAGGAAATACGAAGTTTAGCTCCTCAGTGGCAGGAGTGCATGAAGTGGTTTTCATTTAACCTTTCCGTGCCCGGCTGCCGCTCCAGCCCCAGTCTCACCTTTATGTTTGCAGCACATCCTGCAGGTACCTGCGGCCTCTGGCATCGCCTTCGTCTGGGAGCCCTGCAGTTACAAGCTGTCAGGTTCCTTCCACAGCTCTAAGAGTGTTGATAGCATCTGGTGAGGTAATAGTTTCCATTTAGTTACAATTTTATAAATTTCAGTGTTTCCCTTTGTTTCTGTACGGCAGTGAAGTTATGTTGTGGCGTGGGGGGAAAGGAAAAGCCATTAGGCTGACTGTAAAGGAACACCGGAGTCTGCTGTATCATCAGCCCTTGGCTGTCGTTCCAGCAGACGTGCTCCCTATTCCCACGTGAGTCTGGGAATGGGCTGCTCTTGCCTTGCGTCCGTCGCTCGTGCTGCTGCCGTTTGCTCTGTGCCATGGTGGGTTTGGGCCAGGCTTCTGCAAGGAGGCAGGTAATTGCGCCAACCACGGGACCTCTTGGGACAGTCATAGAATCGCTTGGCTAGAAAAGAACTTTGAGAGTTCAGCTGTACCTGTCCACTACTAAACCAGATCCCTGAGCACCTCATCTCCCCATCTTTTAAATCCCTCCCGGGATGGGGACCCAACCACCTCCCTAGGCAGGCGTTCCAGTGCCTGAGAACACTTTCAGTGAAGAAATTTTTCCTGATACCCAGTCTAAACCTCCCCTGGTGCAACTTGAGACCATTTTCTGTCATCCTATCACCTACCATTTGGGAGAAGAGGTCAACATCCACCTCACCACAACCTCCTTTCAAGCAGTTGTAGACAGTGATGATGTCTGCCCTTGGTCTCCTTTTCTCCAGGCTGAACAGTCCCAGGTCCCTCAGCTGCCTTGTAAGACTTGTTCTCCAGCCCCTTCACCGGCTTCATTGCCCTTCTCTGGACACAGTCCAGCTCCTCGATGTCTTTCTTGTAGTGAGGGGCCCAGAAGTGAACCCAGATTCGAGTTGTGGCCTCGCTGATGCCAAGTCCAGGAGTACGATCATTTCCCTGGTCCTGCCGGCCACGCTGTTTCTGATACAGGTCAAGATGCCATCGGCCTTCTTGGCCACTCGGGCCACTGCTGGCTCATCCTCATGGTATCACTGGGTCCCTCAAAACCAGTGCCTCGTGCCTGTGGGGCTGGCGGTGTGGGCAGGAGGGCAGAGCTCGGGTGCTCCGGTGTGTAACCCCTTGGGACCATCGCTGCTGCAAGGGGCGCCGGCTTGGAGCATCTGCTACCTCAGATACACGAGGCGTAATTAGGAAATGTAGGTCATCAAATTCAGTTAGCCCAGTGGAGTGCAGCTGGGAAAAGTTCTTACTGGATTTACTCCCTCTTCAGAATAGCTCTTATTTAATAATGCCTTAAGTGAAACCATGATTTCTAAGATGCGTTTAAAAGCCTTCCGAGAGAGATTTCCATTCCCAAAGTAGCTGTTTGCAAACCAAAGTAGTCAGATACTGAAGAAGCTGCGTCTCCACCCCAGTGTCAGGTGAGTGGGGTTGGTGGAGGGGAGATGGCTCAGAGTGCACAGGCACCCCTGGCTAAAGGGGTGTGATTGAGTTAGGGGTCTCACATCTAGACTATCTTTTTGCAAGAGGAGCTTTCATTAAGTAGAGTCTTTGACCAGTTCCTTTTTTTATGTAGCTGTTATGTTGCTTTTCTTCATTTGTCCCCCTATCCCTATGCATCATTAGATCTTGGGAAGCAATGTTTTCCTGTGACCCTGGCCCAGGTTGCCCAGAGCAGGGGTGGCTGCTCCATCCCTGGAGGGGTTCAAGGCCAGCTTGGATGGGGCTTGGAGCCCCTGATCCACTGGGAGGTGTCCCTCCCCGTGACAGGGGTGGGACTGGATGGGCTTCGAGGTCCCTTCCAACCCCAAACATTCCATGGTTCTATGTATTTTTGACTACTTAAAACTGTCGATGTGTCTTCAAGAATTTAGTCCCATTTCACATATATCGGCAAACTGCTGTGTTCATAACTGGGATGCTGCTTTTCTTAGCCGGCAGCGGGAACCTTACGGGAACTAACTGGGAGACAGAAAATGGTCAGAATTTACATATTCTGCGATGATTATTGTTGTATGTGTCTAGACACGTCAGGGTGCTCTTACAGGATGTGTTAGCATAGCTAAAATAAGGCAGACAAGGCAACTTTTCTGAAAGTATGAATGAAACCGATTATTAGAGGGGGGAAAAAATGCTGGGTTAGTATAACCTCTGCCCGTGAGGCCCTTGTTATAAAATAACATGGGAGCTACCGGATGCTCCTCAGAGAAAGGCCAGTTATGGAGGGAATTCAATGTGAATGAAAATATTCTCTGTGCTGCCTGTGACGATGGTCGTTGCTCCTCAAGCTGGACTGGCTCCAGGGGACTCTGGGCAGGCGCCTGCTGGAGAAATGGCTTCTCCTCCGCGCCTGTCCACACGATGTGGCAGTGGACACCTAGTGGTGATCTACTGGGTCTTGTCTGTAGCTTCCCACCAGATGGACTAGATGGGACCAGATCTTTCCAATTATGATGATCAAAAGGCTGGAGAACCTCTGCTATGAGGACGGGCTGAGAGACCTGGGGTTGTTCAGCCTGGAGAAGGCTCTGAGGAGACCTTAGAGCATCTTTCAATACTGAAAGGGGCTCCAGGAAAGCTGAGGAGGGACTTTTTACAAGGGTCTGCAGTGATAGGACAAGGGGGACTGGCTTTAAGTTGGAAAGGAGAAGATTTAGATTAGCCGTTAGGAAGAAGTCCTTCACAGTGAGGGTGGTGAGATGCTGGTCCAGGTTTCCCAGGAAATTTGTGGCTGCCCCATCCCTGGAGGGGTTCAAGGCCAGGTTGGATGGGGCTTGGAGCCCCTGATCCAGTGGGAGATGTCCCTGCCCATGGCAGGGGGCTTAACTGCAAGGATTCAAACAAAATCCATTTTAAGCCAAACTAACAGTCTCAAAGGGGTTTATTCAGAGTTTTCAAATCTGTTTTGGTTGATAAACCTTAGATTTGCTGGGGGGAAGAGTAAGTGAGTTGCCAAACTGCAAACTCAAAATGAAACTTCAGAGCAGCCCAAGTCTGACCAGACCCTGGGGAAGCCAGGATGCGCACCACAACGTTCAAGAAATTACAAAACCCCGAATATCCCCGTTGAGGTGGAATTATTTTTCACTGCTTTCGCATGGATTTTCCTTTGAAAGAGTTGCCTACCTTAAAATAAGAGGAGTATTATCCCTTGCCAAAGATCTTTCAGCCTCTTTAGAATAGGGCATTTAGATGAGCGGGGACAAAGTGAGCGTCTTGAATGCTCGGTGTCAAGGCACGAACAAACGGCACAGAAACAGGAGTACAGTACAGAGTGAAACCTGACAACTCGGCGCTAAAGGAAAGGAATGCTACTGTATGGCTTGATTGTGATCAACTTATCTTCAAGTGGGTTTATTAGCAATTTAATGGAATATTGGTTATTCAAGAGCCATAATAGCCCCGGTTGAAATGTCCCTTCGGCGCGGTTTTCCCATACCCCGTGGAATGAGCAGAATGTGACAGTCGAGCTTTCAACGGGCTTCATGAATTTTAAAGACTTTTCAGCTGTGAAATGGGGCACATGGCGTGTGGTCAAGGAGGGGACAAGGAGCTGGCAGCCGCTGGGGGTATTATGGGATATTGGGTGTCTGGGAGATAATAAATGCTTGGCTTATCCAGGTGCATTCTTGGCCCGCTCTGCATGTCCAAGCAGAATGGAATCTGTTTCTCTGTCCAACGCGTAACAATTGATCATTTTGTGATTGTAAGCAGAAAGTATTTAGAACGTTACTTTCTCAGCATGCCTGCGCGCCACTTAAATTTCACGTTGTCGTCTTTATCTGACAAAATCTTCACTGTTTTTCTGTAACAATGCATTTGTGCTGCTAAAACTTTTCCACTAACCTGATTTTATGCCTAGTGGTTCTTGGTGAGCCTTTTCTTCCCAGTACATCTTTTTAAGCATCCTTTTCTTAGGTGATTTTTTTTAATATCTTTTTTTTCTGTGTTTTTTTTAATACTCAGTTGAATTTATTTCCACTTGCTCTGTATTCAAATTTCAGCCCAACTTCTTTGTAGCCAGCGAGCAGGTTGCTGGCTCCTATTTTCTGGGAAATGGTGTCCCTGCATTTAAAAGTGGTTGAGGAATGGACAAGGAATCCCAGGTGTGTTCTACTGCTGGTGAGCCCTGTGGAGTTGTTCTCATGTTCTTCAGTTCTTGCTTAGCAATTAAAACACAACGTCCTCCAAGGGCATCCAGATCAATTGTGTTTTTAACTACATGGACTTGGAAGAAGAGGTTGCTGCTTGACCTCTCAAGACCTACCAAGATGAGATCTTGGGAAGAAATGTTTTGCTATGAGGGTGGGGAGGCCCTGGCCCAGGTTGCCCAGAGCAGGGGTGGCTGCCCCATCCCTGGAGGGGTTCAAGGCCAGGTTGGATGGGGCTTAGGCAGCCTGGTCCAGTGGGAGGTGTCCCTGCCCAGGGCAGGGGGGCTGGAATTTGATGATCTTTATGGTCCCTTCCAACCCAAACCATTCTATGATTCTCTGGTAGGGGCAGGAGTAGCTGGTACGGGGTGTCCTTACCAGGCTGTGCTGGCATCTCTTCACGAGACAGAGCTGACCTTCCTTGTCATGCCATTAATACACTCTTACAGTGTTATCTGTGTCAAATAGCAGTGCTGGAGCATCTTGCTCTTCCACCACTTGCCTGCTGATATCTCAGTAGCCAGGGCCTTCCTGGTATCAACACTGGGGGAAAGAGTTGGAAGCTCTGCCACAACCAGCACACCATGAAGTTCTGAGATCACCACACACAAGGGTGTTTATCTATCTTAAAGCAAGAATCATTGAGTGCTTTGGGTTGGAAGGGACCTTTACAAGTCGTCCGATCCAGCTTCCTCTCTGCAGGACCAGGGACACCTTCAACTTGATGAGGTTGCTCAGAAACCCATCCAAACTGACCTTGGGGATGAGGCCTCTGCTGCGTCCCTGGGTAGCCTGGGCCAGTACCTCACCACCCTCATTGTAGAAAAGTTCTTCCTTCCACCCAGGCTAATAAAACAACCAGTAGTGGGATTTTCTCAAAGCTGTTACAGTGCCGCTTTATCTTCTTCGAAGCCCCTGCAAGCCCAGAATTGCAATGTTTTTCATCAAAAGATGACAGGCTTTCCTCTTTCCTGAAGAGAGGAGATTCAGACAGGCAAGAACCTGGATTGTGACCAACGCTGGTATCTGGTTTTGCAGAACTGGAGTCTACCCTTTCCTGGCCCCGGATTTGTCCATCTCTATTTATAGCCTGCACTGGAGCCTTGCTGAAAAATGCATTCGATATGGCACTTCGTGAGCCGAGAGCTAATGGCTCCAGAAATAGTCACCTCAGAGATATCGTATTCGAGCTTCTGCACACATTAAGTCTGACATTTGCTTCGCACGGCCATAAATGACTGTTTAACACCCAACGAAGTGGAGGCTGATCCTCAGTCACTGTGATTCGCCGCGCTGGAGAAATCGGTGGTGGATGTAAAACTCCAGGATGCAGAGAAGTGTTGTGGCTGGGGCTGAGAGTCTGTAGGGCTGGGGTTTGCTCTCTGGAGAATCCTGGAATGGCTTGGAGTGGAAGGAACCTCAAAGCCGATCTGGTTCCACCCGCTGCCATGGGCAGGGACGCCTCCCACTGCATCCGGGTGATCCAAGGCCCATCCAACCTGGTCTTGAACACCTCCAAGGACGAGGGAGCCACAGCTTCTTTGGCAACCCAGGCTAGGGCCTCCCCACCCTCACATGAAAACATTTCTTCCTAAGATCTCATCTCAATCTCCCAATTTCAGCCTAAAACCGTTCCCCCTTGTCCTATCCCTGCGCTCCCTGCCCAGCCCTTGCGGAGAAACCTGCCCTGTTCTTACATGGCTCACAGGGTCATTTCCTTGCTTATGCTTTTTTTTTTGAGAAGATAATTCCCTTCTTACTGTCAATACCATAACTCCTGTAACATGGTTAGCACGCAGAAGACCAGTAAATAATTCAGGAAGCAGCCTCCGTTTAGAATGTATCAAATACTAATCTAGGGAAGGAAAAATCCCTGCACATCAGTTTCAGTAATTGGTGGAAGGCACCAGTCCAGAGGGTAATGAGCTCCATTTTTAAAGCGCAACGAAATTAGATTCTTATAAATGTCAAACGCAGTTATTGTCCTCCTTCCTTGAAACAGAGCTGAGCTGGCTGGAGCCCATTGTCTCTCAATCAGCTTTGCTCTGGATTAGACACATCCCGCCTCACACCAGGAATGTGCTTATTGGAAAAAATATCCCTGCACAAAGCGTACGAGCTTGACACTCAACTGATGTTCTAATGGGTACATGTACAATAAACCCCGAGATTGTGTTACAAACCTTATGCTGACCTGAGATAATTTGATACAGCAATCTTAAAGGACGCAGATGAGTGGTTTCTTTGTGTGCTACCGTTCTGACTACCTGGGATTTTAGATTTCACACAGAGGGACGGTGACTTTTCCTCTTGGCTATATATGAAAACAGCAAGCAGTAAGCTGTCTTTGTAGTGAATATCATAGAATCGCTTGGTTGGAAACGACCTCCGAGATCACTGAGTCCAACCGTACCTGTCCACTGCTAAACCATCCTTGAGCACCTCATCTACCTCATCTTTTGAACACCTCAATGGATGGGGACTCCACCACCTCCCTGGGCAGCCGTTTCAGTGCCTGCGAACCCTTTTGGTGGAGATTTTTTTCCCGATGTCCAATCTGAACCTGCCCTAGAGCAACTTCAGGCCATTTTATGTCATCTTATCGCTGGTTACTTGGGAGAAGAATCACTCACCTCACCACAACCTCCTTTCAGGGAGGTGTAGACAGTGATAAGGTCTCCCCTCAGTCTCCTTTTCTCTGGTTAAGATGAGATATTAGGGAGAATTGTTTTGCTGTGAGGGTGAGGAAGCCCTGACCCAGGTTGCCCAGAGCAGGGGTGGCTGCCCCATCCCTGGAGGGGTTCAAGGCCAGGTTGGATGGGGCTGGGAGCCCCTGATCCAGTGGGAGGTGTCCCTGCCCGTGGCAGGGGTGGAACTGGATGGAATTTGAGGTCTCTCCTGACCCTAACTGTTCCATGATTCTATTACCATTTGTCCCTCCTTAGCTAGAGATCGTATTTTATTTTCTCTCCAGCGGAAGCTCTCCATTAGAAAGTGGCACAATCCTTCCTGATGCAAGAAGCCTCAAGGATGGAGTTAAGCTCTCCATTTCCTTTTGCAGTGATGAGATACAGACTGGAGCCACTCATGTGGACTTCACCACGTCCTAACCCAAACTGAATGATGCCGTACACTGTTTCTCGGATTTTTTTTTTTTTTTGTCAAACACGTACTGTAGACGTGCTGTGTTGGAGACCCAACTCAGGACTGCAGGATGGGCTTTAAAGATGATGTGGTGGGGTTAATGCGGGTCTGTGCTATCCCCCTTGCAGGAAACTCAGCTACAGGCAAACACAGACGGGCTGCTCATTTTTTATTTGGTTTTTCCTGCATTTGCAAGTTCTTTATTTTATTTTTTAATAATGTCAAGTCTTCCCTTGTCAATCTTCTCCATCTCAGTTCGTGCTCCTTTCTTCGTTTCTGCCTCTGCTGAATGGAGTTCCTGGTGTTGCCTAGAGAAGACAAACAGTAACTTGAGATTTCTCTTTTACACCAGCGATGGATATTGAAAGATATTCCCAGCGCATATCACCAGACGTGTGAACAGCACTTTCCAATTAAAGCTCTAGGAATTTCTACCAGTTGCTTAAAACCCTGCAAAACATTGAACCGTAGACTTGAGTCCATTAACACCCATCGTGAAAACAGATCCAGCTATTTATATGGCAGTCATTTATTTATTTAAGTCTGGTTTCATAACCCAAAATGAGCTCAACTCTTGGGGGAAAACATCTTGAGCATCTTATAAATATCTTCAAAGCCTGGAACAATCGCAAAGCAAATTAAGCTGCTTTTATTTGATTTTGGACAACTTTTACCTCTGTTAACTTTCCTTAATGTCTGTGCTACAGCTGCATCAACCCTTGTAAATTAAATAAAGGAACAATTCGAGGCATCTCTGACATAGCCCGGTGGTTAAATGGTAATCAGCAGCAGGTGATTAAGACATACATGTGACTCAAAGCACAAACCCAAAGTCAGCATTTACTTTCCACTCTTCTCATTAGCGAGGCAATTTACTTAATTGGTTCTCCAGGGCAAGTGTTATTAATTGGCCATCCTGGGGCAGAAGCGTGAAGTGCTGCTGCCTCCCTGCTTGCTCCTCCTCAGAAAGCTCCCTGGCACCTTTGTTGATGGTGCTGGAGTTGTTTCTCAGCATTTTGCATGGGTGCGATGCTCCGATAAAACCTAGAGGGAACCCACCTCTGGCTCCGTGACGGCTGCTTGGTTGTTCTGGTCACGGGTGCAGCTTCTCGCTGGCAGGTTCTTTTTGGGTTCCTGTACCCCCACAACCTCCTGTACGTAGCCAAGGTGCATGTAGCTTTTCTTCTCCCCTCAACAATCTGCCTCCTGGCCATTAACTTTATTAAGCCATTAATAGGCACCAGTTTTCCAGCCAGCGTGCCCAGCTCGCTTGCGATGCTTATTGCACAGTTCCTGGCCCTGCTGGGTCTGCAGGCTGCTCTTTTTTTTCATAGAATGGGCTGGGTTGGAAGAGACCTCAAAGCCCATCCAGTTCCACCTCTGCTGCCGTGGACAGGGACACCTCCCATTAGACCAGGCTGCTCAAAGCCCCATCCAACCTTGAATACCTTCAGGGAGGGGGCATCCGAGCCTTCTCTTTTTTACAGATCTTTACTCTCTCAGGGTTTTTTCTGTGACCCAGAGAAGCTTTTTTCCTCTCTGCACAGAAACCAGCTAGGGTGGTCGTCCGCTGCAAGAACATCTGGTGTTCCAGGCTGGTGGGGACATGGTATCGGTGAGGAGGTCGGGAGTGGAACGAGGAGCGGGTGCTCGGTGAGGGCAGCAGCTGGATTGGCTTCTCCTGCAAACCCAGCCAGCTCCTGCTGGGACCACCTGATAAGCAGCAGACCCCCTGAAAGAGCTGCCTCTTCTTGGTGTTTTGGTTTTGGTGGTGGATTAACTGGAGATAGTTGACCACGCAACAGCCTGGATGATCCTGGTTTTCCCTGCGGTTTGGCCTTCTGCCTTAAATAACCCCGTCTGATGGGTATATTTATTTATTCCAGCTGCCTGTGGGTGGTGTGCTGGGGTGTCTCGGTTGTGAGTTTCCTTGTCTGCTTCATGTCAGCACAAATCAGTGAGTCTACGTGCTCCTGGATTTGGAACCTCCTTGTATAAACTGGAACGCTAGAACTCCACATTGAGCAATTGTTTTCTTCTTTGGAGTTTTACGCACGTAGCACCTGCACCATAAAAACCACTGGGCTTTGCAGGCAAAAATCATTTGAATGTTACAAAATGCGACTGTGTTTGTATGACAGTTTTCCAATATTAACTCAGTTGTTTCCCATTTATTTTTAAAATGTCACACGGGTTCAGTCCTCCTTATAAACCTGATTTTAAAGATCACTGGAGCCAGAGCAGCAAGACTAAAGAGAATGAGAGGCCCTTGAGCGCCAGCTTGCAGCCTGAAGTCGTTTTAGCATCAAGTGAAAAGCAGTGGAGCACAAGGAAGCGTTAAGGATTGTTCGTGGTGTGCTGTGGGCTTTCCCAGTCTCTGTGCCAGAGCCTTAGATGGGATCAGCCTCCTTCCAATCAGGGAGTAGGGAGAACCCCCTTGGTCTCAGGTCTGCAAGTGAGGTTATTGCTGTGTGGAGGGCGCAGACTTGACACACGTCTTTGGACCCTCCAACTCTCTCCCTGAGTTCAAGGCAAAGGCAGGAGCCTGATCCCTGCCCCCATCCCCTAAAGGCCACAAAGACCTCTGGAAAGGGTTGGGGAGCGACGATGAGCAAGGGCATCATGGATCCTACCATCCGTCTTGCTGAAGGACTTTAAAATCTTATTAACGAGAGGTAGAGTTTTAGTTTCTGGTAGTGTTTTAGAGCTTTTCGATGAAAACATAGTCTAAAGAACTTTCTTTTAAACAGGTTGAAGCCATGAAGAAAGTACTAGAAAGCCTCAACCTCAACATAGTAGAGATGGTAGATGAAAATGCAACCTTGGATGGTGGAGATGTCTTGTTTACAGGTACAGTGGTAGTGAATTTGCTCTTTATGTATTCTGGCTGCCTCGAAGACCACTTTATCTGTCCTCGGCGTGATAAAATGCCTATGCATTGTGTTAAATCAGTTGTTTACTAAATGTCATGAAGGTAGCTGAGATGAATTTTCAATGCAGCATTCACTGTCCTGCCTAATACCCAAGTCAATGAAGTAGCGGCACACGCTGTACAAAGAGCAGCTCTGCGCATGCAAATGTTATTTTAGCTTGTGAGATGCCAAGAAGAAAAATGCTTTCAGTAGTCAACTGCCTGTGGTTGTTCCTTATTACGAGCAGCTACGGTCACCAGAGTGATTTTCAAGGCTCGTATAAAAGCTTGATGCACGTTAATTGTCACTGGCTCAATGAATGAGTTCAAACAGTTATGAAGGGGAAGGGTTTTAAGTTGAAAAAGAGGAGATTTAGATGAGATATCGGGAAGAAATGTTTTCCTGAGAGTGTGGGGAGGCCCTGGCCCTGGCTGCCCAGAGCAGTGGTGGCTGCCCCATCCCTGGAGGGGTTCAAGGCCAGGCTGGATGGGGCTGGGAGCCCCTGATCCAGTGGGAGGTGTCCCTGCCCATGGCACGAGTAGGACTGGATGAGCTTTGAGGTCCCTTCCAACCATCCCATGATTGTATAAGCCAAGACAGATCTGCTCTCTGGAGGTTCCTCTTTCTCTCCAGCACATCTTCCCTCTTCAGTCACTACAGATTCCATAAATCAATTACAAAAAAATGTTTCTCTTACATGGAGAAAACATTGGAGTTGCCTGCCAGATGTCTTGTGCCAGACAATTTATATGCATGGTTGACTTCAAAGATGGAGACACTGGCTGTGGGGTTTTTTTATGTCATTAAACCCATTAGGCATTTTCTCACATCACCTGCACACACGCTTGCTCCCTGCCTGTGCTGAATGAGCCTGTTTGTTTGGATCAGCATCACAGCAGAGTGGCTGCTTTCCTTAGCTCACTAAGAAGAAAGAGGGGTCTCTACAGAGGCAGGCTGGGAAGGAAGGCGATGCAGATCCAGCCCTGATTTCCTCTGGAGCTGGAGGATGTCGGCAGCTGCCTTAAAGACCAGAGGAAATCTCAGAGGGAGGGAGAAATGGTCAATCAGTACGGTACTAACGCAGCCCAGCTGTTCTTTCTCCTGACTCAATGACCATCGCAGAGCTATAGAAGAGGAAGCTATTTATGCTTCTGGTGAAATGTGTCTTCTGGAAAAAGATAATTGCTTTAAATTATCAGCTGACAATTGCAGGTTGCATTCTTGTAAGCTGGCTGTTCAGTTTTTACTATTCAACTTGAGCAAAGAAAGATAGAAAATTATATCCATAAAAGATTGCTGCAGCTAAAGCTTGCCTGATTTCAATGTGTGTACTGATGGAAGAGCTGATGTGTGGCTTTTTTGGATGGTTCAGATAAAAAAGAAGCTGTAACTGTTTTGCCCTTTGTTTTTTTTTTCATTCCAGGCAGAGAATTTTTTGTGGGTCTTTCCAGGCGGACAAATCAACGCGGTGCGGAAATCCTGGCTGACACATTTAAGGTTTGTAGGGTCGTTTGTGTCCTGGGAAATAGAAGTGCTCTTACAATGGTTTGGGTTGGAAGGGACCTGAAAGCCCATCCAGTCCCACCTCTGCAAGGGCAGGGACACCTCCCAATGGATCAGGGGCTCCCAGCCCCATCCAGCCTGGCCTTGAACCCCTCCAGGGATGGGGCAGCCACCCCTGCTCTGGGCAGCCTGGGCTAGAGCCTCCCCACCCTCCTCACAAAGAATTTCTTCCTAATGTCTAATCTAATTCTTCCCCCTTCCAATTTAAACCCATTCCCCTTGTCATGTCACATCATCTCATACTTAAACAGTTGACACAGTGCCCTGGGATACGTTGCTATTGTTAATTAGCAGAGTAAAACTAATTATGGAATGTTTCAATATAATTATGGAACTAGGACAATTTCTAGCAACCATTCTTTGCTCCTGTACAGGATTATGCTGTCTCCACAGTCCCTGTTCATGATGCTTTGCATCTGAAGAGCTTTTGCAGCATGGCTGGACCAAACTTGATTGCCATCGGATCAAGTGAAGCTGCACAGAAAGCCCTCAAGGTAAAGCACATTAGAATATTATCTAAACTACAAACTTTGGGTTTGGTTTCTTTTGTTTTAATCTCTGCTCAAGGATTCTGGGATTTTAAAATAGATAAAGATCAATGAAACAGGCAATAGGGACATCTCAGGGTCTCCTGTATGTGCAAACAATACAGAACGTTTATATCAGGTGAGAGATCAGAGATGTTGATTCAGCTTTAGCTGTCTTCAGGGAATAAATTGATTATACAGGTTAAAATGGATTATAGAGGTGTAATTTGGTGATAGGAGCAGGAGGAGATGTTTACATCATCTGTTGTCATAAGGAAATGGGGCTTTTCAAATTGCCAGAGCGAATTAAAAGTTTTGGTATGAAGGAGGAGGGGGAAGGGTCTGGTCCCTGTTGCAAAGGTGGCCTGGGTATGCATTGTGAAGTGTAGACTTTCGGGATAAAATTGGCACCTCCAGTTGCAGGGACCAGAGCGCAGGACTCTCCATCCCTCCTTCTTCCACCACCTGGCTCTAAAGTCACTTCCTAGTCACACTTTTTCCTTTCTGATCCCGTGAGGGTCTCATAACAGCTTCAGCGGAAAGGAGGGAGGGCGCTCTCACCCCAGCCTTGCTGATAATCTCAGTCTTGGGAGGTTTTCCTTTAAAGTAGGAGGTGCAGGATTGAACCCTCAGGCTTAGAGACCCCAAGAATCTGTCTCTTTGCTGGCAGACCTAGAATGATAGAATCATACAATGGGTTGGGTTGGAAGGGACCTCAAAGCCCATCCAGTCCCACCCCCTGCCATGCGCAGGAACACCTGCCACTGAATTAGGGGCTCCAAGCTTCCTCAGATCTCATCTCAATCTCCCTTCTTTCAGCTGAAAACCATCCCTTCTCATCCTGTCCCTGCACTCCCTGACAAAAAGCCCCTCCCCAGCTTTCCTGGAGCCCCTTTGAGTCCTGGAAGCTGCTTTAAGGTCTCCCTGGAGCTGTCTCTTCTCCAGGTTGAAGCCCAACTCTCTTTTGCAAACCAGTAACCCATCACATAGCGGGTCAGCGCTGTGCTACCACCATCATCCTCAGTGGGAAATGTTTGTTGCTTATGTGGTTTGTACTGGGTTCAGTGGCTTTCCTGCCTGCTGGGTGTGTTCAGAGCAAATCTACCAAATTAAACTTTTTCGGAGATGTGGGCACGGAGACACCTGAGGCCACAAATCTCATTACACACAGAGACAAGGAACCAGCTGGGAGATCAGCATCTCAGCTCTGGAACGGTAGCACAGCTGGAGGCACTGATGCTTTGCAGCAGAAGCTTTGACCAAGGCACCAAATCAGTGAAGTGCCGCTGAGACTTTATCTGAAGTGAAGCAGAAGGGAGCTTGTCCCCCTTGATAAATTAGGACCTACCATCCTGCACGGTTTGGTTGAGGCCCAGGTAAGCCAGGGCATGTCTGAAACAGAGCTGGAGAAGGGTCTGGGGCCCAGGGGTTTTGGGAGCAGCTGAGGAAATGGAGTTTATTCAGCCTGGAGGAAAGAAGGCGAGACCTTATCGCTCTCTGCAGCTCCTGGAAAGGAGGTTGTGGTGAGGTGGGTGCTGGGCTCTTCTCCCAAGTAACAAGTGATGGGATGAGAGAAAATAGCCTCGAATTGTGCTCGGTGAGGTTTAGATTGGATATCAGTAAAAACATCTTTCCTGATGAGTGGTGAAGCCCTGGCAGAGGCTGCCCAGGGCAGCAGTGGAGTCTCCTTCCCTGGAGGGGTTCAAGAAGTGTGTGGCTGTGGTGCTTCAGGACACGGCTTAGCAGGCCCGGTCAGGCTGGGCTGACGGCTGGACTGGTCTTTTCCAACCTTAATGATTCCAAGGAAGTGTTACAGCTAAGTGTCTTACACATTTTCATCAGGACTTGCCTTCAAAAGTTAAACCAAAATCTACTTTTCAGCGATGGCAACAAGTCACAGATTTTCTGCTTACGATTGTACCGATTCCTTTGCCCATAAATAAGACCCTGAGTGCAGGCTCTGCTCTTTGGCTTTGCAAAAGCCTCCTTGGTGCGACATGATCACTAGTGCATGGCTCTGCTTCATTTGTGATAAAGCTCGCTGAAATCCTCGCAATTTAAATGCAACGTGTGCAACCTGACTTGTATGTCCTGCCTTGATTCCAAAACATGAATTATTTTCAAGAAAAGCACTGCTAGCAATGCCCAGGGCTACTGATCTGAACCTGTGCCAGGCAGAACATTTACAGCAGAAATAGAGTGTAACTCTGAGATGAACATCCCTGTCGCCCTAAGACCTTGGGAACCCTTCCCGCACATCTCCTACACCTCGGCTTCTGTAAGGTGGTGGTAGTTATTACCTTAAAACATCCTTGAGTATTGGCAGGATGGAGACCTGAGAGACTTCTTGTCCTTTATGCCATGCTGTGATATTTCATTACACGTTTGCTTTCCGAATCTTATACATTTTCCTCCTGGGCATAGTTCTAAGACTTTTCATTTCCCAGCAGCCTCATTTTTACTCTCAGAGCTCAGCAGAGATTTGATGGTTTGGGAGTTTTTTTTCCCCCTTTTTTATCTTGTGACAGTTAAAGATTTAAAATGTCTCAGTCCCTAGCGAGGATAAAACCAATATTTGAAACCTCACAATCTCCCCGGCTGGACGCGCGCTGAGGTAGGGAGGCCAGGAACGTGCAGTTTTGGCTGGCTTAGGCTTGGAGCTTGGCAGCAATTAAGGGAATAGGAGAGCAGGCTAATTGCTTTGTGTGAGCTTAGGGGAGCTCTGAAACAAGAGGACGGTCCCTGAGCTTCCCACGTAGCTTGCCCATTCATTTGAACAAGCTGTCGAAGTGACTCTTATTAGAACTCACTATGTGGAGCTCTAGGAGCACATTCCTGTGTCTTCTCCCCTGAGAAACTTATGACAAATGGGCTCGGTTGTAAAGGTCTGACATCCTGATGCTGCCAGATTGATTTAGTCTGGGATGCTTCGTTCCCTGTGAAATATGCGCTATCCCAAATATTCCGGCTCAAACTCAAATGCAGCAGCAGCCTGATGAAGTCTGCAGATACCCAGACAGCTCTGCACTTGGATAGAGTGTTTATAAACACGAGCAAAATTCATGTACAATACTCGTCTCTCAGAGCTGCAATTTGAACTTGAGCCAGGGCTAATCTGAGAACTCATCAGTTTGATTAAAGCCTTTTGCACAGCTCAGCTCATCGCGTTGCAAGGCATCAATTTAGCTGTTGTAGCCAAAAATGTTTCTTGGATAAGCTGATTAAATGTTGCTGATAACTATCAGTCAGGTAAATACCAACGTTACCCAAGGTAGACTAAAAAGCTGACATATTGAATCATGGGATGGTTTGGGTTGGAAGGGACCTCAAAGCCCATCCAGTCCCACCCCTGCTATGGGCAGGGACGCCTCCCACGGGATCAGGGGCTCCCAGCCCCATCCAGCCTGGCCTTGAACCCCTCCAGGGATGGGGCAGCCACCCCTGCTCTGGGCAGCCTGGGCCAGGGCCTCCCCACCCTCACAGCAAAACATTTCTGCCTGAGATCTCATCTTCATCACCCTCCTTCAGCTTCAAACCGTTCCCCCTCGTCCTATCCCTGCACTCCCCGATCGAGACCCCCTCCCGAGCTTTCCCATAGACTCCCTTTCCGTCCTGGAAGCTGCTCTAAGGTCTCCCTGGAGTGTGTTTCTCACTCAGCGTGTTGGATCCAAATCTACTCACATCCTGGGGGATCCTCAAGCTTCCCCTTCAGGATTCTAAATCTCTTCAGAGAAATAACTGGAAAGAAATGGGTAGAGCATCCGTCTTGGAAAGGAGGGAGCTGGCAGTGCTGCTTTCTCTACCGTTTGAGTTCTTGCTTTTTGCCCTCAGTGATTTCTTTGTATTTGTTCCTTTGCCTGTGAAGGAAAAAGTACTCAGTTGTTGATTATCTTCTCGTAGTCGTGGGAATGCAGTTGCAGCAGGATCTCTGAGCCACTGGCTCGGAATGAAAGCTGCTCCCTGGGTGTCAGCGGATGGGCTGAGCTGTAGCTGTGCTGTCGGCTGCTCCTCTTGTCACCCACCACGGCTCCTGGCAGAGCCCAGCGTGCCGTGCCGCTCCTTTATCGCACTGGCTCGTTGTTTTCAACCTCTCCTTTGTTGTAGCCATTTTTCATGTCCTCTCTGGAAGCACAGTCGGGATGATGAAGCTGTCTTTAAGCATCTCTGGTAGCTGAGTTGTTTCCATTCTGCAGCGCCTCGAGTGCAACAAGTGAGCTGCGATGTCGTGCTATGTTAACATTGTATGTTTAAAGTAGGATTTATCTTCCCGCTAACAATCTCGTTTGACTGAGAGATCTTTCTTGATTTGCAGATCCCTACAATGCTGTAAAAATAGGAAAAGAAACAGCATCTGGTGCTGTCGTGTGGCAGAGCGTGATCAGTCCTGGGTTCAGTGTGTGTCATGTAAAATGCTGCTCGTGAGCTAGGGAGCGAGTGTGCAGGGCTTAGGATCACGGAGCACAGGGTAGGAGTGGACAATAAATCAGAAGTGACGTTTTAACCATGCAATCCTTTTCAGGCTCTGGCAACTAGAGAATATTTGAGCTGCAGCTGGAAAGTGGCACTCAAAAAAATGGGGTGAAAGAGAGGGACAGATGAACTGCAGCAGCTCCCAGAGCCTGTAGTGCCTGTCACATTGGAAACTTTAACTTCCCTCTGCTGTTTCCAGCGTGTGTTTAATTCCTTCTTGTAGTTAAACCCATTCATAATTCCATACATGTTAACTCCATAGTTGCATGTTGGCTGTGACTGTTAAGCCAGTAAAGCCTAGGATTATTTTCCTGTTCCTTCAGTGAAGCCAGGATTTCCTCCAAACCTGTCACCTCTGGGCTCTGATCCTGCATCGTTTGAGTCGCTGGCCTCTTCTGTGAACGAGGACAAATCCAGGCTGTGAATAGTGCAGGGAGGTGACAGGGCAGCACTCTGGGTGACCCTCTGCACCACTCATTCCACAAGGAATGGAATTTTGGATTTTGCTGTGACAACAGAGGTGTTCAAGGCCAGGTTGGATGGGGCTTGGAGCAACCTGATCCAGTGGGAGGTGATCCTGCCCATACCAGGGGGTTGGAACTGGATGGGCTTTGAGTTCCCTTCCAACCTGGGCTATTGTGAGATTCTAATGTTTCCATGAAATGCAGCCCCATACACTCTTTTGACAGAGGTCAAGGCTTATCAAAACCACATGTTAAGGATGAAATAGAAAGGAGTCTCTTTTGGGCAGCCAAGCCGCTGGTCTGTAGCCAAAGCTGTGATCAGAGCAGTGCTTTTAAAGACTTGGGCACGAGGAGTTGCTCTAGCCTTAGCGGTTGCCCCCATCCCTGAGATTAAATGCCTTTTGTTTGGGAAGGCTCTGGAGTGTGCCAGCTGGAAAAAGTGCTGTTCTCCTGCGGGGGAGCAGGGTTATAGTGCCTGCAGAACAGCTAAGGGGTTCCCAGCTCTGCCGCTGCGGCACCTGTGGGAAAGCTCCATCTCTCCGGTGTTCTTAGAAAGCAGCCGGTGCTCCCAGGCAGCATCAAAAACCTCAGCTAAATGAGCTCTTCCCATTGTCTGTGTAGCATCTGGCTTTCCTAGCAATGCACAAACATTATCTCTTCCTCCTTAAGAATTCATCATTTGTACCTCTGCTTATTCCCCGCATGAAGTCATAATCTTCTATTTACGATATCATAATGGGTTGCTGTGGAAATAATTGCTAATATTAATAACCCAGAGAGGATGACATCAGATGGGGAATTAGTAGAAAGCGCAGATGAATGCTGACTTCTTTGTTATGTAGCAGCAAAGAGAGGTTAGGGAAATCCAGAGAACAACTGACAGCTTACCCTTAAAACTGAACAAAGGAGACTTTGCTGCTTTCTGAGTTATAAATAGGAAAATTAGTCAGTTCTGTGCATTTTAGCTCCTGATTTTCCATTACTTTATGAATGAAAGGTGTACAGCGTATCAGAGGGCGCAGGTCCTGGCTGAGCACCTGGTGTCTCGCTGTGTTAAAAAGGCAACAAGTTGTGGCTTTCTTTTAATTAACATTAGATGGTGTGATGAACTTACTGTGCTTAACTGAGTGTTAGCACTGTTTATCATAGAACAATCCCCTCATCTTATCCCTGCACTCCCTGATCAGGAGTTTATTTTACATACGTGCAGAAGGATCCAATCCTTTGGAAGATACAGACTCAAAAGTATGTATTTATAGAATAAAGTCTGTTGTGGTAGGCTATTTAATTGAGGTTTTTTATAGGGTGAGGAAAGCATCCCTTTCAATATGTATTTGTCATCGCCAGCGAGGCCGTCAGCCGCAGGAGCTGGGTCAGAGGCTGCCTGAGAAGATGTCATTTGACTTGCGTAAATGGGGACTCATGTTTCTATTCCTTTGTTTCTTTGTTTTCCTTTGACTATTCTCTCCCCGGGTTCCTGTTCCAGAAGACAGGATATTCATTCTCTCCCTTTCTTGGCTGAAAGCAGTAACTCACGTAAGCTGCTTCCTCTCCCTCTCCTCACATCGGGGTTTCCCTGTGGGCAGAGCTGGAAGGCAGGTGGCAATGTGACCATGGAGCGAGGTGGCTCAGAGGAGCAGAGCGGCACTGGTGGGTGCGTGGTACCCGTCACATCTGCGGGGATGCAGAAGGTGTCCCCTGCCAGCAAAAGCCAAGGAGCAGAGAGGGAGAGGTTGCTTAAAAGAACTCTGCCTGCTGGAAAACATGACTGAGAGGGTGCAGCAGGGAGGAAGAGCCCAAAGCCCAGCTGCTGAGAGTGTGGGTGGGAATTAAAGTAACGCTCTGGCTGTGTATGGGCTGAGAAATCTGGTGTGCGGACCATGGTAGGTCAGGGCATTGCTGGTTTCAAATAAGTCTTGGTTGAGGTTTGCATCCATGAGGTCTACACTATCCTATCCTGTATCTCTAGCAGGTTTTTTTGGTAGTTGATGAGAAGCCTTAGATCATTCTGCTTTGATTTATGCTGCTCAAAGTGGCTGTCTTGTCCCCTTCCCGCTGACTGTCCCCTGCTGTTGTCTCTCCTGCCTGTCTGCGTTTCAGAGGTGATGCTCCTGATAGAGCCTGACATTCAAGCAAGATCGCTGTCCCCTGTGGTCAACCTGGCCAACTGTTCATAGAATCACAGAATCATTTAGGGTGGAAAAGACCTCTAAGCTCATCCAGTCCAACCGTCAGCCCAACTCCTACATACCTACTAAACCACATCCCAAAGTGCCATATCTACTTGTTTTTGAACGCCTCCAGGGATGGAGACTCCACCACTGCTCTGGGCAGCCTCTGCCAGGGCTTCACCACTCTTTCTGTAAAGAAATTTTTCCTAATATCCAGTCCAAAGCTCTCTGGCACAACTTGAGGCCGTTTCTTCTCATCTTATTACTTACTTGGGAGGAGAGACCAACACCCACCTCACCACAACCTCCTTTCAGGGGGCTGCGGAAAGCCTCCTCTTCTCCAGGCAGAGGAGAAGCCCACACTCCCAGCCAACACGAGGAGGTGTGACTGTGCATTACTGAGTTTTTCTTCTCATCAGCGTTAGCTGCCCTGCACCACAGAAGACTTCATTGTCATTGTCACAGGTGAAGTCCTCATAACTTTCAATCTCTTGGATTCAAATTTTCTAGTTTTCTCCATACTCCAGGCCAAATGTCTGTAAAGCAGAGCAGGCTTTAATGGTTTTGGAAAGAAAGAAAGAGGTGGGATGGAAAAATATCTTAACTAGCTTTAAGTAAATTGTTGACTTTTAATGACACTGAGGTTTGAAGGATTTAGAACAAGGTAGGTGAAATCCGATGAGGGAATCATCTTGTGGGTGAAGGGTTTCCATGCATTTGATTTGGGCTTAAGTCTGGTTTTTCTTCTGAATATTAGTGGCTAGAGGAGTAGAGGCAGATTGAGCAGAAATCAGTCCCTGCAAATCTGCACGTTGGCTTCTCGGTTGACGTGACATGGGCATTTTTAAGTGCGATGTTCATCACCACGTCAACGAGAGGAAAATTCAATGTGTGTTCAGTTTGCTTGTGGGGCGTTGGAGGCCCGAGGGTGCGGTGCAGGTGTGGTGGGTTTGGTCGCCGTCTCTCCTATGGCCATCGGGATGTGACGAAGTCCCAGATGCTGGCAGGGCTCACGGAGGGGGAAAATTCCTCCCTAGGCTCGGCCTGTTTTAGAAGCGCATGTCGTCATCTTGACCCTGTCAGTGATAACAGACCCTGAACGCAGGCATTTTTCCCTCATGCATCATTCCGCTTCATATTTAGGATTATTGAGCTTATCCATTACCTCAGTTGTCTGAGGACACACTATAGAAAAGGCATTTTAGGCTACGCGAATGACTTCAACGTAAGGAAAGCATGACTAAGGGCTGAGAGAATGTGCAATGAAAATTACCCTTTTCAGGATGAAGAAAATTCCCAGAAAAACTAGGCATGTGGGAAATGCCTGGCTCTTAACGTAGCGGGTCGTACAACGTTTGTGGGCAGGGAGCCAGCCCTCTGCGAACGCATTGTGCAACCACTATAGTCTTTGCAAACTTATTGCCAAAAAACATATATTTCTGGGGCATATGTGATAGAAAATACAATCAAATGGCCTCGCTTTTATCTTTCTCTGTCCTGGAGCGCTATCTGGCCTCTACAGAGGGGTCTGGCCAGGCTGGATCCGTGGGCCAGGGTCAATTGTGTGGGGTTCAACATGTTCTGCACTTGGGTCACAAAAACCCCGTGCGGCTTCAGGCTTGGGGAAGAGCAGCTGGAAAACTGCCTGGTGGAAGAGGACCTGGAGATGCTGGTCAGCAGCAGCTGAACATGAGCCAGCAGTGTGCCAGGTGGCCAAGAAGGCCAACAGCGTCCCAGCTTCTACCAGGAACGGTGTGGCCAGCAGGAGCAGGGAAGGGATTGTCCCCTTGGATTCGGTGCCTGTGAAGCCGCACCTTGAATCCTGGGGTCAGTTTTGAGTCCCTCACCGCAAGAAGGACATTGAGGGGCTGGAGCACGTCCAGAGGAGGGGAATGGATCTGGGGAAGGGGCTGAAGTACTGGGAGTGGCTGAGGGAGCTGGGGCTGCTTAGCCTGGAGAAGAGGAGGCTGAGGGGAGACGTCATCACTCTCCGTGACTCCCTGAAAGGAGGTTGAAGTGAGGCGGGTGCTGGTCTCTTCTCCCAAGTACCAAATGATAGGATGAGAGGATATTAGGGAAAACGTCTTTCCTGACAGAGTGGTGAAGCCCTGGCAGAGGCTGCCGAGGAAAGTGGTGGAGTCTGGAGAGGTTCAAAAAGCGTGTGGGTACGGCTCATGGGCACGGTGGTGTTGGGCTGGCGGTTGGACTGGATGAGCTGAGCTATCTTTTCCAGCCTTAATGATTCTGTGTTTCTGAGTGGAGAAAGCAAAACTGAGAATTGAGCAGATCCAGGCATGATGGCTTTTCCTCTCCTTACACGTGTATTTCAGTGCAGATTTAATAAATGTCTTGCATTAATCCAGACTATAAAGACGATGCAGGGAAGAAAAGAAAAGCTGCCTGTAGAGGACGAGTCTGCCAGCTCTCCTGACTAGAGTTGCACTGGGTGCGAGCACGTCACCTGCTGCTTGATGTCTGCAAGAGCAACGAGAGCATAATCAAATACATTTTTGTACATTACAGAAACAAAACCATAAGTAGGAAAGTCAACCGTGGTGAGCACAGTAATAAAAATATATCCGGTGAAGTAAAGGTGCAAGGATTTTTTTCCCCAGAAAAACACATTGGCCTTTTAGGGAGGTGGAGGTGACCTTGGGAGCTCAGGAGGGTTTCGTGGCTTCATAAGAAATCAGAAATGACAATCTGATAACGCTTCCTCAGGAATGCATGGAATTCTTCATTGTGAGTTCCGTGTTCTCCACGGGATGTGGGTGACTCAGGCTACAGCAGCAGTGATGTATCCAGACCTCTAAAGGAATTGCTTGGTGTAGGTGTGTGCAAGTGTGAGCTGCTTTGTTGCTTTCCAGTGTATTGTAGCTCCTCATTATAATTCAGGTTTATACAGTAATTTTTTAATCAATGAGAAGTAATTACAAATGAATGACCTGGAAAATAACTTAATGATAAATTTAACTGTGCCTCAAATCAACGTCTGCTCTCTGCAACACAATGTAGCTCTGGGCTTTCACTGAGAAGGGAATTGAATCAAAAAAAATTGTGTCCTGTGTCCAGTTCTGGAATCTCCAACTTAAGGATATGGGACAGCCAGAGGAGGCCATGGAGATGATGCAAGGGCTGGAGCAGGTCTGCTCTGAGGCCAGGCTGAGAGAGTTGGAGCCCCTGATCCAGTGGGAAGTGTCCCTGCCCATGGCAGGGGTGGAACTGGATGAGCTTTAAAGTTCCTTCCAGCCAAACCATTCTATGATTCTATGATTTTTAAGCTAAATAAAAGCCTTTTCTTTCTATTTACATCTTTCCAATCTGCATGAGAGCAGGGGACTTGGAAAGAAACTGAAGCATTTGCTTAGGCTTTCAGTAGTCTTTGACACTGAGCTTTGTTCGCTTCCGCATTGTTCTCGATCTCTGTCAGGGTGAAGCTGATGTAGAGCTGGAACAGCACAATTGGGAGACGGGTATGTTGTCTCCAGGATTTTCCCATCTTTATTAGAGGGCTGAGCCTGATCCAAGACACAAGATCTCAGGCCTCTCATATGCCGGGAGGCTCTGTCTCTGAAATTCAAGCCAGGATCCAAATTTGTGTGTGAGCCCAATATTTACAACCCAAACCTCTGAAACCCACCAGCTCCACTGTTGCAAGGAGGTTATTGTGCTGTCCCCTTGGGAATGCAGATTAGCACAGACGTGCCTTCTTGCTTCCCGGCACAGGTGCTCGCTGAAAGAAGAACTGCTTGGAAAGCAGAAAGGAGGTCCTTGAAAAGAACCAGAATTGGGCTGATATCCATGCTTGGAACTGTTCCTGTCCTGGTTGTGTTAATCCACGCTGGGTTTAGAAATATTGAATGATGGCTGCTTTTTCTGAAGGTGTTGAGCACCTCTAGTTCCCATCAATTAACACAAGTGGGAGTTTTGCTTACTCAATGCGCGTTCCTTGAAGAAAAGACCTCATGGACAATGCTTACTGAGTGCCCCGCTTAATCCTGCTGCTTGCAGGAACTGTTTTACAAAGGTTTTCTACTGCTCATTTCATTTAGGGTTGGTAGATCCTTCCTTGAAGGGCAGAGATGAAAGGTCTCCTCACTTGCTGCACAGCAAAATGGCTCTTGGCTGACTTGGCAATCGCAATGAGCTAATTTTTTGAAGGTTCTGTTCTCCCATTTGTTTGGGGCTGCTGATGTCTTGGGTCTCTAAAGCTGCGCTTTGTTTCTCCCGGCAGACCATGCAACAGATGAGCGACCACCGCTACGACAAGCTGACGGTGCCCGACGATGCCGCCGCAAACTGCATCTACTTAAACATTCCCAGCAAAGGCCACGTCCTGCTGCACCGAGCACCCGAGGAATACCCGGAGAGTGCCAAGGTGAGAGTCACACCAGGGGTGCCTGGGAGACCCCCAGCTTCCCAGTCTTGCTGGGACATCAGTGGGAATGGAAATTGGGTGCTTTCCAGAATGGGTTATATTTACCAGAAGAGGGGTGAAGCATTGGAACAGGCTGCCCAGGGAGGTGATGGAGTCTCCATCCCTGGAGGGATTCAAAAAGCATGTAGATGTGGCACTTTGTGACATGATTTGGTAGGCACGGTGGTTTTGGGCTGATGGTTGGACTGGGTGACCTTAGAGGTCTTTTCTAACCTTAAGGATTCTATGATCCCACCATGGAAATATCAGATGGCGAAAGGTGGGAGGCCTGGACATTGTTCTTAACTCCACTGCTGATTTAATCTCCGTGTTTCTTGTGCCCCTGGTGCTTCTTTTGCATAGCTGGGTGTAGCAACAGTTCTGGTTGGATTGGGTGATCTCAAAGGTCTTTTCCAACCAAACTATTCAAACCTTATTCAATCCAGTTCCACCTCTGCCACGGGCAGGGACACCTCCCACTGGCTCAGGGGCTCCAAGCCCCATCCAGCCTGGTCTTGAACCCCTCCAGGGATGGGGCAGCCACCCCTGCTCTGGGCAACCTGGGCCAGGGCCTCCCCACCCTCATCGTGAAGAATTCCTTCCTCATGTCTAATCTAGATCTTCCTCTTCCAATTCAAAGCTATTCCCCCTGGTCCTATCACTCTATGCCCCTGTAAGAAGTCCCTCCCCAGCTTTCTTGTAGCCCCCTTCAGGAACTGGAAGGCTGCTCTATGGATGAGGTGGTCCAGTGCTCACTGATAAATCCGTGTCTGTTCATTCTAGAGAAAAGGGAGAATAAAGAGGCATAAAGTGTAGTCATTTCTATTCCATTCTTCTTTCCTAAACAGGTGTTTGAAAAACTGAAGGACCACATGCTGATCCCAATAGCCAACACAGAACTGGAGAAGGTGGATGGGTCGCTCACCTGCTGCTCTGTGCTCATTAACAAGAGTTCAGAATTATGAGTTTACAGAGTCCCTCCCTTGTACCTGGCAATAATGTTACACACAAGGTAGACGAGTCTGTATCCACACTTTTATTGATTTGATTGACAATCTACTGTACCACTGTGCTACTAACCCTTGTTTACAGATTTCTTGCTTTCATGTATTTTTATGATGTCCTTGATGATGGTACTTAAGGTAGACGTGTGATTTCTTGGGGGGCACATAATCCTGAAATACGTTAGTCCCATGGGCTAGCAGAAGACAATGATAATGGCTAACCCCTAGCTTTAGTGATTTAACATATCTGTGTGAAAATTTAATGAAAAATTAATGAAAACCAACTAATTCTCAGCATCTCAAGCACCTCTGTTGTCTTTACACTGTTCCCTTCTCCTGATTTTTTTATCTTACTTCCTCTCTCTGTATCTTTTTCGCCTTCCTCCATCTTTCATGTCTGTTTCTCTTCACTTTCAGCAATGCGAGGTATCGGGGGGAACTGATGAAAATCCTGTGGGCTTATGAACTTGGTGTCTTGTGTGGTGGGGAACCTTTCTGGAACAGGGGCAGTGCTCGCTGTCTCAGCCATATCCCGTTGCTGTTGTGTCTGGAATCAGTTTCTGACACCAAGTAGCAACTTTGGACAAAGCTTCCTCCTACGGGAGCATCCAAGGGCCTGGGAAACACGAATGACGGCAAACAAGGCAGTAGTTGTGCGACCACACAAGGTCTGTCCTGCAAGTTCAGGTCCCGGTTTGCTGCTAGTGCCATGACTTTCAATTTTGTCAGAATGGGAGAGATTTTGAAAGGCCAGATCCCAGGGAGCACCCGGACCACAAAAATGAAAGGTCGAGATGCTTGTGGAAAGGTTAAACCTACAAAAGTAATCTAAAATGTGTATGTGGGGTTAATTCCATTTAATTTTTTTTATTATTATTTCTCCCTCACCTGTTTTTTCCTCTTTTGGAGGCCAATTACTAGCAAATCTCAGAAGAATTTGGGTGATAGGAGTTGAAGGACAGCTATTCCTGGATTCTGTGCACGAATAAGGGAAGCGATTCTTTCCTGAAAGACTGGCATTTGTACTTAATCTGCCCTTGGGGCGATTTTCCTTGGAACAATAACCATCTTATTTTTTTTTTTAATTGCATGAATATTTACTATGGCATTCGGTTAAAACAAATATATTTGTTGTAGCACATTCCACGACGCGTTTACCCACTGAGTCACGCTTTTTATTTCACCGCAGTAAAGCGAGGCAGACCCGATTGTATTCACATGCTTCTGGTTAAACCATTTGTAAACTCGGGATGGACAAACTCCCAAACAGAGGCAGCAGTGGGAACTCTCCAGAGACTGACGAATAGTCTGAACATGTTATCAGCTTCCTAGACATCTCCTCCACCTTTCCTGGACTGCTCATGGCATGTTGCTGAGGTACAGTAGGAAGCGAGCGGGGGGGGCTCAGGCAGCGTGGTCTGCAGGAAAGCAAACGGTGGTTTCCAAACACACACTTGGATATCGTTTGGAAACCCGCGTTGGTTTTTTGTGCAGTCATAAGGGAGGAAGTGTGAGTACTCACATCCGTAGGTATTCCTCGGCGTAATTCCTCCCTCATCTCAGTGGCTAACAAGGAGGAAACCTCTTGGCAGGGACCAGAATTGAGCTGATGCTTTGTGGGAGCACGGTGCACTGTGATGACACGAGGGAGAGAGCAGTAATGAGCAAAAAGAGAGCGTGTCCCAAAGAAGGTCTTGTTTCAATCGCCCTTTTTGATGGCCGTGTGCTGTCCCAAAGGGATCTCTCCTTTGACTCCTCCATCCCCAGGCACCATCATTTCAGCCTGACCCTGGCTTGAAGGATGTAACCATTTCAATGGGGCATTCTCCTACCTTCCTTTGCTGATTTTATAAGACCTGATAAAGCATCTTATGTTTTAAAATGACATTAAACAAAGGCTCTGTGCCAAAAAGTGACCCTGTAGTATTTAACTGTGGCCTCCTGGAGGCAAGTTGTACTCTGTTAAAAACCTGTGCAGCTGTGGGAGGTGTCGCACAAAGCCAGAACAAACCCCCCTGACCTGTCCGTGCATCTCCTGGGGTCTGGCCACCATCCATGGCCTTCAGTCCCTCTTCCCTCCTCTTGCCAGGGAGCCAGAGCACCCAGCTACACTGGGGCAGCATTAGGCTGTGGAATTTCTGTTCAGTTTATCTCTGAAACTTCTTGATGTGTTTTTTCTTTCCACACTTTCTCACCTTTCTCCTGTCTTTCTCTTCCTCAGACTCTCATTTCTCATTTGTACACACTTTTCTCTTTCAACCCCAAGGGATTTTTCCTTCTGTTGCCTCAGTTCTCCTACTTCAGTCGTCTTTTTCCACACTCCTCCCTCTTTGTTGTTCACTCCAGAGTCTCTCAACCCACAGATGACTACCCTAAATCCCCTCCCTCCTTGAGTCAGGAACCGGGAGGGAGGGGAAATCGAGGGGTCTGCTTTGGCTCCGAGCAACATCTCTTGAGCTTGAAGAGTGACTGTCAACAGGAGCTGTAGATCCAGAGTGGCAAGAGCGACTCCTCCTGTTTAGGGTCACTCCAGAAGAGAGAAACATTCACAGTGGATATTGTTGGTATCTTGTGTCCCTGTGAGCAATGGAACAGGGGACAATGAATTCCCCTGGCTGCCCAAGGGAAGGAGCAGGGCAGTCAGGATCTTAGAGCTGAGAAACGTCTCTGTTGATGGAGAGGCCGGTCTTTCCCCTGTTGCCGTTTGGATTTCCTTGCCTCCAAGGCTGCGTTTTGGGATAGGGACTGGCTGAAGGACCTGAATTCCTTCAAGTGAAGATTCCAAGCTGTACTCAGACTAACTTCAGGCACGGAATTTAGGTGCTCTAAATCACATCTGCGCTCTCCATGTTGGTCTCAGTAGGTTTCATAGTCTCCTACCACAGATGCTCCAAGTTACATCTTAGCCCGATACCAAAAGTCACCCAAACTAGTCAGTGGGATTGCCCTCGCTTCTCTGCTTTTAATGTTATTCTTTATTCTGGCATTACAGAGCAAAAAACCACTAAGAGCACTTCAGTTTGTGCATTTGCAGTGTGGTACTAGGAACTAAACCCATGCCAAACGCTTCTTGTTCTCGGTGTTTGCTATTTTTTTTCTGTTGCCCAAAGGAAGAATTCAGTTGTGAGGACATTTCTGCTGTGATACATGGGCATCTAACGGGCATCCTGTACGTCTTGTCACCAGAACATTTCTCAGATGCCTGCTCTAAATCATCATCCTTGCTTAATGCAAATGATGAAACAAAATCCCAAACCAAAAAAGGAGATGAGATGCTGAACACTAATAGCTGCCCACACAAAACACTTGATAGCGACTGTTTGGCTGTAGGACATAGCAGGACCATGCAGAAGGTCTTGTGGTTAACAGCAGCGGAGCTTGAATGACTCATCAAAGGGGTTCTTTTCTCCTTTGAGCAGTCAGTTTTGCTCAGTTTCAATGAAAGAGCTACACTGTGCGCTAGAGATCTGTCACGGGCGTTGTCTTTGCCAAGAGTTTAGGAAGAGCTGTGATCCGTGGGTTTCTTTCCTCACCAGAATGTGAATAACAGTGTCTCTCTCCACAATGAAAATGTGAATGTGTACTGTACCTTATAAGATAAACTTGAATTCTTCCATTTCTGCAATTTTTTTTGTCTTTTTCTACACTAATACCTTCCTTTCCTGTCTTAAATAGATGCCACTGTATGAAGCTGCATTCTGATGTTTTGGTGATTGCCATGTGATAGGTACAGAGCTTGTAGGCAACACCATGTCCAGTTTGAAACACAGAAAGTCAGTGCACAGAATTTGCTGCTTGTTCACAGCAAATTGGAGGTGAAATCTGAATAAAAAAACGAGCTATTGATTTCATTCAGCTTCTTATACATTACATCAATGAGGTCTGAGCCAAATTGCGTTGATAGAAAACATCAGTATTCACATGGAACCATTTGGGGGGAAATAACTTACTATTTAAGAGTCTCTCGTTTTGGTTTTGTCAATAAGGAAGCTGAAAAGGTAAAACTGCTTAAAGGATGGCATTTGTTAAGAGATAGTGATTGTTAAGAGAGTGTTATTGGACCTCACATGTATTTTCAGAAGAGTTTTAACTGGACGGGTGATGTGACTGGTACAGAGCTGCATGCGACCGTGTTAGTCGCTGGTTTACATTGAATTGTTCTGCAGTGCACAAATATGACTACTGAACACAGAAGCGTTGCGTTTCATTACACCAAAAACCTCATTGCAGTATATCGTTCCCCACTTTTTGTGCCAAAGTCATCAATACATTCCATAATCTGTTCTAATAGGGGGTTGCACTTTGATTTTTTTTTTTTTTTGGTGATTCTTGCGGTTTCAATGCTATATATCCCCATTGCGAAGGAATAAAGTGTCAGTTGTACTGTGCACCATGTAGTTTCTGCCTCTTGTTTGGAACCTGAAAGCATATGTGTTTATTATTGTTCCATGCCATCTCTTTATTCAGAAGAGACCTTTATTAAGGGAGACCTTAGAGTGCTGAAAGGGGCTCCAGGGAAGCTGGGGAGGGGCTCTTGATCGCGGACCGAAGGGGTAGGATAAGGGGGAACGGTTTTAAGCTGAAATGGGGAGATGGAGATGAGATCTTAAGAAGAAATGTTTTCATGTGAGATTGGGGAGGCCCTGGACCGGGTTGCCAAAGAAGCTATGGCTACCCCATCCCTGGAGGGGTTCAAGGCCAGGCTGGATGGGGCTTGGAGGCCCTGATCCAGTGGGAAGTGTCCCTGCCCATGGCAGAGGGTAGAACTGGGTGGGCTTTAAGGTCCCTTCCAACCCAAACCATTCTATGATATTGTCTCTGTGTTCTGGGTGCAATGGTTGTGACTAAATTTTATTGTTTTCCAAGATAACTAAACAGGTTTGACCATAGTACAGTGTTTTCTCTGCAGCTCCCGTATCTACTGCAAGTTACAAAAGGTGAAACTACAAAGGTCTCGTGGCACTTTATTCAATTATTCATGTGTCTTTTCTCCCCCAAGATGTTGAGAGAGGTGATGACATTTCAGATGTTGCTTTGTAGTAACATGACAGATGAGCACATGTTTTATATCTCAATACCACTTGAGTGCTACAAACCATGCATGTGAAATTACTCTACTCGTACTCTTCTACTCTAATATTGTTAGGTTACGATGTTAGGATTAAGGAACTCGGCATACAATGCAGTTACTCCAGGCTCTATGGACACCCATGTAAGTGCATGTGGGCCTTCGGTGCCACCTTGTGGGAGTCCAATATTTAGTTGTTCAAGACCTCAATGTTGTTGCTTCAACTTTTTAAGAAGTCCAACATAAATTAACAGTCCTGTAGCAAAAGAACTGCATCCTTTCCAAACTGTACGGTTTTGGTAGTAATAGGGCTTTGAATAAACCATAATCTAGTACTCTCCTCATTGGAGAAGCCGGTAATATTCCATGGGGCAGATGTAAAAATAGCCTTTGTTCTAATTTAACACTGGTTAAAAGTAGGATTTTTACACTATACTATATTAATACTATACAATATTTAAATCAGTACAGCATCTGATGTGGATACATTGAGCTTGGTACAATTCATAAAGTAAACTGTATTTATGTGCTTGGTTTGCATGGGTAAGAGATTTCCAGTTCCACCTCCCGTTGAATCAGGGGCTCCAAGCCCCATCCAACCTGGCCTTGAACCCCTCCAGGGATGGGGCAGCCCCCACTGCTCTGGGCAACCTGGGCCAGGGCCTCCCCACCCTCACAGCAAAACATTTCTTTCTGATACATTATCTCAATCTCCCCTCTTTCAGTTTCCCTTCATCCCATCCCTGCACTCCCTGATCCAGAGCCCCTCCCCAGCTTTCCTGGAGCCCCTCTTATCTACAGGAGAGAGTTGGTACCAATTTTTTTGAGTTTCTTTCTAAATGGCAGTAACTAAACCCAACAAAAGCTGCCACCACTTGTTATACAAAGGAGTTTCTCATAAAATATCAAGCCTTCCAAAAACAAAAGCATAGTAATAGTTTAAAAAGAAGTGCCCTTTGTAAAACTGAGCTGTTAGAATATTTCTTCAGCAAGTAGAGAATTCAGCGCTCAGATGTGCAAATTCACTCTCTGCAAATTCACCCCTAGGAGGGGTGGTTGTAGACACCTGCTGCTCTCACAGAAGTGCTGCCGGCTCTAAAAAGTGGTTGTCCTGGGGCAGGACCAGACTCCCGAGGAAGAACCAGGAGTCAGATTGAGATAGGAGCACATGAAGCTCCTAGGTGGGAGCCGCTGCTGCCTGGAGAGGAGTCGATCAGTGAGGACAGAGAGGGGAGAAAACCTGGAGCCAACCAACCTCTTCTGAGAAACTGCGACAGCATTACATTTTCTAGGACCAATATTGTGAAAAAATTGAACAGTGATGGCCTGTAAGCAGTTTCCAGAAATTCTTTGGCTCGGGAATTTATTCTAGATGGATGTTTCAAATGTACATACTTGCAACCAATGTAGCATCCAAAATCTCCACGGCTCCCTTGAAAGAAATGATTTCAAAATCATTCTTCATTGAGGCTCATTTCTTACTATTGAACTGCTGCTAACCTCCTGCAGGGAATTTCACGCTGAGAACAGTCTTCTTCCAGCTGCCTGGACCATTAAATCCTGTTAGGGATTATTGGCATTAAGTCTGCTAAAATATCTTCTATTCCTGTATTCTCATTTTTCCTGATTGCTGAAGTCAATTCATTTCAGTTTGTCTCATACACTGCTTGGGAATCCAGACATCACGTGGCTTTGAACTATGCCTCTCACTGAGCAAGGTTATTAATGAGTTCTTTAAATCCAAAATGCACGATAGCATTTTTTATCAGCAGTATTGGACAGAGGCAGCGAAGTCTACACTATAATTCACCTTGGAGAGGAGGAGCTGGAAGGCATCTTGTTTAATGAACAAAGATGGAAATCAGGAGCTGAGAAGACACCTGGCTCTGTCTCAGAAGTGCCACAAGTGGCTTGCTGGAAGCATCAGGGAATCTGATTCCGCCACTTCCCTGGGCAGCTAGTTCCAATGCTTCATGTAGACCTTTTTGCTAGGAAACCTCTCCTGCTGCAGCTTGAGGCCATGTCTTCTCATCTTGTCACTTGGGAGAAGAGCCCAGAACGCACGTCACCACAACCTCCTTTCAGGAGCTGCAGAAGTGAGGAGGTTTCTCCTCAGACTTCTCCAGGCTGAACAACCCCAGGTCCCTCAGCCTCTCATAACCCTTATTCTCCAGCCCCTTCCCCAGCTCCATTCCCTCCTCCGGACGTGCTCCGGCCCCTCAATGACCTTCTTGAAGCGAGTGGCCCAGAACTGAACCCAGGATTCCAGGTGTGACCTCACCACTGCCGAGCCCGCAAACCCACTGAGGGACCACTCGATCCCGTCATCTAGATGGTGGGTAACTATTGACCAGAACTGGAGCCAGCGCTGATCCCAGGGGACACCACTGGGGACCAGCAGCCAACAGAATTGGGCTTTATCCACCACATGGCTCTGGGCTCGGCCATCCAGCCAGGTTTTCACCCTGGGGAGGGTGGTGGGAGGTTGATGATAATCACAGAATCACAGAATCACTAGGTTGGAAAAGACCCACTGGATCATTGAGTCCAACCACTCCTATCTGCCACTAACCCATGCCCCTCAGCACCTCATCCACCCGTCTTTTAAGCACCTCCAGGGATGAGGACTCAACCACCTCCCTGAGCAGCCTCTGCCAGTGCCCAATGACCCTGTCGCTTGGGAGAAGAGGCCAGCACCCTCCTCTCTCCAACCTCCTTTCAGGTGGTTGTAGAGAGCAATGAGGTCTCCAAATAATAATAATAATAATAGTATTAATAAGAAGAGCATGGCGCTTGGGTGAGGGCAGGAGGATGTGGCAGCGGCAGGCACCGCCACAGCCTGGGGATGGAACCAGGGAAGGGCAGGGACACGCGTAGTTTCAGATCCTGCTAAGGACACAACTGAAACGAAAGGCAAGAGAAAAGGTGCCTTGTGAATAAATCTTCACAACGTGAGGCCAGGCTGAGAGTGTTCAGGTAGTTCAGCCTGGAGAAGGCTGCGGGAGAGCTCAGAGCGGCTTCAAGTGCTGAAAGGGGCTGCAGGAAAGCTGGGGAGGGGCTCTTGATCAGGGAGGACGGGGGGCGGGATGAGGGGGAACGGTTTTCAGATGAAAGAGGAGGGATTAAGATGGGATTTTAGGAACATCTTCCCGTGAGGGTGACAAGGGCAACACTCCTCCCTCTCGGCTTCCTTCATTGGTGGAGGGGAGGGGGCGTGGCTTAGCTCTAGGGCGGGGCCTTCCTGTCTGCCCATTGGTGGAGGGGCGGGAGAGGGAGTGGCCTAGCTCTGGAGCGGGGCCTTCCTGTCAGCCCATTGGTGGAGGGGCGGGAGTGGGCGGTGCCTCCCTTGCTGGCTGCCCATTGGTGGGCGGGGCGATCCCCCTCGCAGCCCATTGGTGCGCAGCCTCTGGCGGGCGGGGCCCAGGCCGGAAGCGGCCCTCGCAGCGGCTTCCGGCGGCGGGGACGGGCGGGGGCTATGGAAGGGCCGGGCCCGGGGACCGCGGGGCGGCTGCTGACGGAGGACGAGATGGCCGAGGTGAAGAAGGACGTAAGTGGAGGGGCTGGGACGGGAGGCTGGGGGGCGCGAGGCGGGGCCCGGGCGGGGGAAGCGGAAGGGCGGGGGCGGGAAGGGAGCGGGCCGGGGCCGCGCGGGGTTCCCCGCCTCCTTCCGCGGTTTGGGGCTCCCGCATGCATCAAGTAGCATCATGGAAGGGAGGCTCTCCGAAGGGCGGGGACGAGTGTTGTGAGGTTTAACAAGGCCAAGTGCCGAGTCCTGTGCTTGGGGCGCAACAACCCCGAGCAGCTACAGACCAGGGGAAGGGGGCTGGAGAGCTGCCCGGAGGAGAAGGACCTGGGGGTGTTGGTCGACAGAGACTGAACATGAGCCAGCGGTGGCCCAGGTGGCCAAGAAGGCCAAGGGCATCTTGGCTTGGATCAGAAACGGCGTGGCCAGCAGGGCCAGGGAGGTGATTGTGCCCCTGGGCTCGGCCCTGGTGAGACCGCACCTCGAGTCCTGTGTTCAGTTCTGGCCCCTCCCCACAAGAAGGATGTTGAGGCTCTGGAGCGAGTCCAGAGAAGAGCAACAAAGCTGGGGAAGGGGCTGGAGAAAAACTGTTATGAGGAGCAGCTAAGCGAGCTGGGAGTGTTTAGCCTGGAGAAGAGGAGGCTGAGGGGAGACCTTACTGCTCTCTACAACTACCTGAAAGGAGGTTGTAGAGAGGTGGGTGTTGGTCTTTTCTCCCAGGTGACAGGGGACAGGATGAGAGGGAATGGCCTCAAGCTCCACCAGGGGAGGGCCAGGCTGGATAGCGTGGAAAAAAATTTTTCATGAAAGGGTCATTGTGCCCTGGCAGAGGCTGCCCAGGGAGGTGGTGGAGTCCCCATGCCTGGAGGGGTTTAAAAGATGAGTTGATGAGGTGCTCAGGGACATGGTTTATTGTCAGATAGGAGTGGTTGGACTTGATGATCCTAGAGGTCTTTTCCAACCTTGTGATTCTATGATTCTATGAATGAGTTGGGTTGGAAGGGACCTCAAAGCCCATCCAGTTCCATCCTCTGTGCCATGGGCAAGGACACCAAGGCTCCAAGCCCCATCCAACCTGGCCTTGACCGCCTTCAGGGATGGGGCAGCCACCCCTGCTCTGGGCAACCTGGGCCAGGGCCTCCCCACCCTCATTGTGAATAATTTCTTCCTGATGTCTAATCTAATCTTCACCTGTTCAACTTAAACCTATTCCCCCTCATCCTGTCACTCCAGGCCCTTGTAAAACGTCCTTCCCCAGCTTCCCTGGAGTCCCTTTCAGCACTAGAAGCTCCTCTAAGATCTCCCCAGAGCCTTCTCAAGGCTGAACAATCCCAATTCTCTTAGCCTGTCCTTATCACAGAGGTGCTCCAGTGCTTGGATCTTCTTTGTGACCCTCGTCTGGACCTATTCCAATAGTTCTGTATCCTCCTTATGTTGGGGATTCCAGAAGAATGTTGGGGTCTTATGAGAGGGGAGTAGACAGGCAGAACCACTTTCCTCAATGTTGGGGTTTTATGTACTTTAAAGTACAATAAAGAACGTTTGGAATTCAGTTTTGGTGTCTTACTAGCTTTACGCATACGTAATCGTTTAAATGCTTTGTCATAGTTTTACAAGGTGTGTTTTTCAAGTTATTACTTGATTCTGTGGAGCCACAGGGTAGTACCGCAGTGGTTAGCATCCGGTAGTCACACCAGAAGAAATAAGAACTGCTTAAATCAGACTGCTTAGGTGAAGCGATCTGTGTCGGGGACTGAATTCACAGAAATTCTATGGCACTTCAGCCTTTAATCTTATAGCATCTCCCTCTGTAATTGGAGGGCATGATGGAAAACTCATCTATAGAAAGAAATAATATTAGTTTTATCATCGAAAAACCGTCCTCTAACTCTGACCTCAGAGCTCCTCTTAGGTGTTAATCGTTGTGGCTTCAGTGTAAACTGACTTTGCTGTTTCAAAATTGGTCGAGTGACTTTGCAGTAGGATCGATTCCAGCAGAAGTGCTGCATTCCCCAAAGTCCTGACTATGGGATTGACGGCATCATGCAGAGAGCTGGCTCACAGGGGTGACTCAGTATGGATAAACTTGTCCCGAGGAGGAATTGTAAAGTTTGTAATCTTAACATTTGAGAGGTGGGAAGGAAGCGGCGAGCCACACAAAGTCATCACTGTAGAGCAAAGTCTTTTTAAAGTTTCTCTTCTAAGGCGTTTACTCTTTCTGTCCCTCATAAACTGTTAACCTGTAAGGAGGGGAATTCAGAACTGAGACACTTCATACAAGGAAAGACTCATTACAGGAAGATGTTAGTCAGAGCACAATAGTCTTTCCTTTCAATAACAACTGTCTTCTTCTAAGGTTGAAACGTTAGCTGGCTGACGTTTCAGAGTTTGTTGATTGATCCTTTAGGTGGCAGGATGAGAAGAAATCTGAGTTGCCCACTCCATTTTTCACCAGTCAGGCATAAGCTGTTTGGAGTTGGACACTGGAAATGTGTTCCAGAGCCACCTAAACTGGTGGAAGCTGTGCTGTTGCGCTTTTCTGCTCTTGTAGTTGTTATGCTACCACCAGGGCCAATTAAACTGGATCAGGTAGCAAATCTGGCTGGGAGAGGGAAGAAAAAGGCACCAAATTGATTTCTTAACTGGATTTTCTCATCCATCAGTGCAAGGTTAAGGGTAGGATCACAGCTGTACCCTTACAGTTTGGGGTTTATGTTGTATTCAATCTTATGGCAATAGTTTACTGCCCAAAGCCTGCTTTTATCTCCCATGCGTGCTCATCTGATGTGTTCTTTAACAGCTGTGTAACCACAGGCTGTTTATTGACAGCTCAGTGCTTGTTGGATCCTAAAGAGTAACAAGAAGAACACATTTATCTCTGCTGTCCCTGGTGGAGCTGTGCAGGGAGCTTTCTCTTCAAGAGTTCTGGGTGCTTTCCCTAGTACCAGTGTGCCCACCAGTATTTTGCTGTTTGAAATCATCTTAAAGTGCGTCTTGATATCCAGCTTTTCCTCCACTTCTCTTTACTGAGTGAGTAAATGGGTACAAGGCAAATTTCCAATCTTGATTTTGAAATGCTGCTGTTATGGAATCCAGTCTCTGCAAGCAGGAGGGTGTTTGGAAATGTTTTTCAGGAATTTTGGTCATTTCCACCTTTTTATATTTGTGATAGGTAAAGGTGATTTTGCTCCTGGCTCTCAAATGTCTCTTTTTCTTTCTTTTTCTTTAAAATTATTATTTTGTATCCAGTGAGGCTGGGAGGACTGATAATTGTTTCACATCAGGAAGGTTCAGCTAGGAGGCATCTAACTCCTTATGCAGTTCTGCACAGTGAAAACGCTGGCAGAGGAAACTGGTTTTTTAGTGTTATATAAAACAAGAAGTTGTTTTTCAAACACAGGGATGTCATTTGTGATTCTCATCTTCACAGAGCAGTAGATACTGAAACCAGAGAGTTGTGAACACGTGCATTAACTCTGCTTTGATGTTGGGATCAGGCAGGCTTGTTAATGTACAGCTTGAAATAAGATGAATATCATTTCCATGTTTGCACTGTTTGTGCTTGTATGTGCACTCTGAACAAGGTGGAGAAGTGCGGTTTGTTTTGATAACTGTACAAATAAACTGCTCAATACAGGAGAGGGTGCTTGATCTTCCAAGGAAATTAGAAAGGTGACAATGCAGTCTTTAGTTCTGATGCCGCTACAAAATCGTTAAATCAACAGGTGGGTTAGAATTGAATAGGGTTACAAAAGAGCGCACGTTTCCCCACGAAGATGATCTCTGAGGGAATGTGATGGGATTCCAGATGTTACGGTTCCCAAATCATGAATCGCTCTGGATGCAGCCCAGGACCCAGCTGGCTCTCTGGGCTGTGAGTGCACATTGCCAGCGAATATTGAGTCTCTCGCCCATCAGCACCCCAAGCCCTTCTCTTCAGGGCTGCTCTCAGTCACGTTGTCCCCCAGCCAGTATTGAGACAGTGGATTGCCCCGACCCAGGTGTAGGACCTTGCACTTGGCCTTGTTGAACCTCATGGGGGTCACACGTAAATAAATGAAAAGATTTGGCTAATGCTCGTTTGTTTTGTTTTTTCAGGCTTTAGAAAGGATGCGTCCTTACCTCTGTGATAAAATCATAGCCGAGAGACATTTTGATTACCTGCGCTCAAAGAAAATACTCACTAGAGAGGACACAGAAGAAATTTCTTCTCGATCTTCCAGCAGGAAAAAAACCGGGAAGCTATTGGACTACTTGGCAGAAAACCCAAAGGGACTGGATGCTTTGGTTGAATCCATCAGACGAGAGAGGACACAGAACTTCCTCTTACAAAAGATAACTGACGTAGTGCTGAAAGTCAAAAATGAGAAACTGGAAGCTCTCAAAGGTGAGAAGTTTATAAAATATTTTGTGAGACTTGTTTTATGTTGAGGGGCAGCAAAATTAAACTCCAGCAATTCTTTAAATCACGTTTCTTTGTACAGATTATTTTTTATCCTTGCTTCCTCGGCGTTTGGGAAGAGGTTCTTGGGAATATCGCCAGTTTGGGGTTAAGATCTGAGTGTGTGTGTGTCCTAGCTTTGCCTTTTTACTATCTTGACACATCACAGAATCATAGAATCGTTAAGGTTGGAAAAGAGCTTTGAGATCATCAAGTCCAGTTGTAAATAACACACTTCAAAACCCCTTATTGTTACGATGGATAACTCTGTCTTCCCATTTCAATTTTGCTTTCTATGTGGTTCTAACCCAAAACTCAGAATAGGTGGTTATCTTCCATCTTGCGTTTCTCTTGAAGCTCTTTACTGTTCTGGTTTTGTTAAGCTCTGCACCTCAGCAGAAAATCAGCCAGCAAATGCAGCCTGATAGGAATTCTCCTGTGTGCCTGCAATGCCAAAGCATCAAATTAGGCACTGTAAACGTCTACCTGTGTGATGCGACACAGGCAGAGAGATTTTGTTGGCACACAAAGCTTGAAGTGACTCTATGCACTCGTATTTTAAGGCAGATAAAGGAAGTATAAGCCTTCTAAACCAAAAACCTTACTTCCCTTTCCACACCCATCAAAAGGGAAATAGAGGAGGAAGTAGTACCTGTTAACCCTGGAGGTGAAAATAAGCCTGTAGTTTTCTCTGGCTTGGGGTAGAACAGCCTTCAAGCACAGTTTGCTTTGCTGTAGAACCATGGAGCTAAAGCTCTTGCGAGACCCCACCTGGAATCCTGTGCCTGGTTCTGGAATCCCTAACACAGGAAGGAGATGGAACTGTTGGAAGAGGTCCAGAGGGGACCAAGGAGATGATCTGGGAGCTGGAACAGCTCTGCTATGAGGACAGACTGAGAGCTAGAGTTCTTCAGCCTGGAGAAGAGAAGACTCCAGGGAAAACTTATAGTAGCTTCTAGAACTGAAAGGGGCTCCAGGAAAGCTGAAGAGGGGCTTTTTCCAAGGTCATGGAGTCATAAGACAAGGAGGAATGGCTTTAAATTGGAAAGGGAAAGATTTAGATTAAACATTAGGAAGAAATTCTTTGTGAGGAGGGTGGGGAGGCCCAGGCCCAGGCTGCCCAGAGCAGGGGTGGCTGCCCCATCCCTGGAGGGGTTCAAGGCCAGGCTGGACGGGGCTGGGAGCCCCTGATCCAGTGGGAAGTGTCCCTGCCCTTGTAGGGGTGGGACTGGATGATCTTTAAAGTTCCTTCGAACCCAAACCATTCCATGAGTCTATGATATGTCTGTTAAATATACCAATAATTGACCTATGACCATCTTACTGATATTAAACCAGAGCAGAGTTTTACGAATGCACCAGATGGGAATTTAATCCTGTCTCTGTTTTTTGTCCTAGGTCTCAGCTGCAGCACCTGCATGACCTCACTATATGTGGGAATGAACGACCTTTCCAGATCCTATTCCGATGAATCGAATTTTTTTGACAAAACCAAAGACACAGAATCTACCCAGATACACCACCCAGGAGAGGATTATAGCACCGCCCCCTTTGTGTCTGCTGTCTCTCTCCATTCCATGAATTTTCCGATTGCAGAGATGGGAAGTGCCGAGAGCGCTGTTTTCTCGGGCACCCTCCCAGGGCCAGGAGACCCCGGCGCGCCCCCTCTCCCGCCAGAGCTCCAGTCTGAGCAGCAGGAATCGAGTTCGAGTGACAATTGCTTTTTGCCTTTAAGGTCGCGTTCCCTTCAGCTACAGTGAATGCAGTGACTCTTGTCTGTTCATCCACCTGGTACTGAAACATTTTTCGATGTCTTTTAAAGGTTAAAACCAATGTTTTCAAACTGTTAACCAGCAAAATTGGAGGAAACAGTCTGTGCTGTTTACTGTTTTTAAGGAGCAGGTCTTTTTGTAATCGGATGATTCTGGACCTACTTGACATTATGTTCTTTAGGGAGTGTTTTTTCAGAAGATCATGGTATTAAACCAGCAAACATTTGGGTTTTAAACTGCTGTATTTAAGATTTCACATTTAGGTACAGATATTTAAGTTGCAGTTATGGAACAAATAGTTTCTGTAGGAAGAAAAAAACCTAACAAATCTGTTTTTCTTAATGTTTCTGTGATGGGTGAATGGGGAAAGATGGTAAGGAAAAGTATCGAGTATTGAGAAAGACTTTCTGAACTAAAAGCTTAAGCTCACCAAATTGAATGGTTTTCTGTAGAATAAATTCTGCCTTCTGTGTCTATGCTGCATTTGCAAAAGGAAAGAGAATCTATCCCAAAATGTTGCTACCCTTTTGTCTTTGCCAGAATTGTCCTTACTGTCTGAACTTTGTTCTGTGTCCTACCAGGAAATCAAAAGGCACTCGGTATTGTGGTGATTTGAGCTAGCAAATAGACTTCCACGAGTCTTCGCATATTATTCTTGTATTAGCTGTTATTTAGTTAGAATTTAGTTAGAGATTTCCAATTTGAGATGCACTTTAAACGTCAGTTTTCCTTAGTGCTGGCAACGGAATGTAAACTGCTGTAACGGCATCACATGGGCTGTAAGAAAATGTTCTTGTGTGATACTGTTAAGGAGCAAAGTTTGCCTGTGTGGTCCCAGAAGATAAGCAGAGGAGGAGTCTTGTGGTAAGGAAGCACCTGGAACTGAAGGGTTCTTGGCAGTGTTGCATTCAGAACTCTTCAAAGCAGACAAGTTTACATTTCAAATTGTTTAGAGTCAAATGCATTTAAACTGTTTCAGCATGGGAACGTTCTCACTTCAGGACACAACGTAATATGCCATATCCTGCTCACGCTCTCAGTTGTAATCTACTTTTTTAATGAAATTGGCCTATAATCCCTTTAAAATCAATAGGCAAAGACAAACTTACTTGGGAATGTGCTCTACACTGGGAAGCAGTGGGATGCTCTCAGTATATCCAAGGGTAGGTTTGTATTTATGGTTTTCAATTATTTGGGCTCTCATCCAGCACCGTAGCTGTGCAATTCCATTCAAATCCAAACCCAGGTAGCATCCCTAAGCTGCATTCTCCATTTGTGGAGACAGCCCATCTGTGGGACCTCAATTCTCTATTTCTTTTGTAATGTTTACGCTAGTTTTGGTAGGAGATTAGAATAAACGCTGTTCACCTATGTGCCATAATGAACAGCTTACGGTCAGTGGAGATGTGGGCTTCTGTTTAGTGGTTGTAAAGATCATGGTTTTCTTAGTCTGTGAACTTAGATGTAGACATCAGGCCAGTGAAAATGGTTTTCAACAAAACTACTTGGTTCAGAAGGTGCTCTGGAAGTCAAGTGCCTAAATCTGCAAGCAAAATTGTGCTCTCTAACGTGAAATTAAAGGTGGGCTTAAACCCTCTCTTCCATTAACTTGAACTGTAGTTGCACATACTCTAATGCCTAAAACTTGGTGTCTGAGTACCTAGTTAAAGAGCTGTGCTCAGGTTTGGGTTCTTGTAAGTGTGGGAGAGTGAAGAATCGTGGAAAAGAGCATCAGCCTGGGGCAAAGGCAGCCTTGCAGCTCGAAATCCAAACACGTCAGGGGTGTTCCCTGCAGGAAACCTGCCTGTGTGGCACAGCCTGTTAACCTGAGACTTCAAATGAATGTATTCTCTTACCAAATGGTAATAACTTGCTTTTTTTTTATTTTTTTTAATTTAGAATGTTTTTATCACCTTTTGGAATAAATTCTTTTGTACGATTGCCTCTTTTCCTGTCAGGCTCTCTTTATTCTATTGTATGGGTTGGAAGAGAAGTTCACGCCGATGTGTGGGTTTGGTTTCGTATGCATGGGAGGCTTTTCTTCTCGTTCTCTTGTTAAAGAGAGGTTTGGGTGGTGGCCCGTGAAACACTTGTGCCTGCAGGACGACATTCGAGAGCTGCATGTAGGAACAAGATGCCGGTGAACTTGGTTCATGACTGGTATCGCTAACCCAACTTTTGCTGTTTTTCAAGACTCATCTTCTTAAAGATGTGAGAAATGTAGCTTCCAACCACACAGGACATGATTCTTAAATTGAGCATCGCTTCCAGCCATGCATATATTGACATAATTCTTAATCTAAGGCTTTCCTTTTTATTAATAGCAGGGGAGAAATCAAACCTTTGAGTGCCCAAGAGGCTGACTCATAACAGGATTTGCAGATGTTGCAGGGACCACGGAGGCTCACTCGGTGGTTGTTTTCATCATACTTTGTGTAGGTTTTCTTTCAAAACAGTGATGATGAGAGATCAGCTGGACGTGATTTGGTATCATTAGAGTAAAGGCATTCACTGTAGTGTATCCAAAACCCCTTCCCTGGCCTTTATCCCGTCCCTCTGGTAGCGTGAGGAACCTCACCAGGGCCAGCATGTATTTTAGCTGATGCAGTAACAGAGAGAAGGGCCTGGTTGACAGAGGAAGTCTGGGACATGCTTCCTTTACTAGATTTAAGACATTTTTAGGTGAAGATGACCTCCAGGCCTGCTTAGGCTGGACCTGGATAGGCAGTGGTCACAGCTTTGTCTGCCCTGGCTTTGCTTATATGGAGAACGGTTCAGGTTGGAAGGGACCTTAAAGCCCATCCAGTCCCACCCCAGCCCTGGGCAGGGACACCTCCCACTGGATCAGGGGCTCCCAGCCCCATCCAGCCTGGCCTTGAACCCCTCCAGGGATGGGGCAGCCCCCCCTGCTCTGGGCAGCCTGGGCCAGGGCCTCCCCAGCCTCACAGCAAAATATTTCTTCCTAAGATCTCGTCTCAGTCTCCCCTCATTCAGCTGAAAACCTGTCCCCCTTGTGCTACCCCTGCACTCCCTGATCCAGAGCCCCTCCCCAGCTTTCCGGGAGCCTCTTTCAGTCCTGGAAGCTGCTCCGAGGTCTCCCCACAGCCTTCTCTTCTCCAGGCTGAACAACCCCAACTCTCTTATCCTCTCCTTGTACAGGACGTGCTCCAGCTCTCGCATCACCTCCATCTCCAGGTGGTCGCTCCTCTACCCCAGATCCTTGTCTTCAGCCCTGGATTCCCAAGTCTCTATCCCCATCCCTGGGTGTCTCTGTCCCCAACATCCCCAGGCTCCCCAGTCCTCATCCTTGTCCCCATCCCAAGTCCTTATCCCTGGTCCCTCCCATCCCCATCATCCCCATTCTCATCCCCATCCCCGGTCTCTCCCATCCCATCCACGTTCCCATCCCATCCCCTCCCGTTCCCTCCCTCTCTCTCCCATTCCCATTCCCATCCCTGGTCTCTCCCACTCCCAGTCCCCATCCCAAGTCCTTATCCCTGGTCCCTCCCATCCCCATCATCCCCATCCCCATTCTCATCTCCACCCCTGGTCTCTCCCATCCCCAGTCCCCATCCCAAGTCCTTATCCCTGGTCTCTCCCATCCCCATCATCCCCATTCCCGGTCTCTCCCATCCCATCCACATTCCCATCCCTCCCGTTCCCACCCCCGTTCCCATTCCCATCCCTGGTCTCTCCCACCCCCAGTCCCCATCCCAAGTCCTTATCCCTGGTCTCTCCCATCCCCATCATCCCCATTCCCGGTCTCTCCCATCCCATCCACATTCCCATCCCTCCCGTTCCCACCCCCGTTCCCATTCCCATCCCTGGTCTCTCCCACCCCCAGTCCCCATCCCAAGTCCTTATCCCTGGTCCCTCCCATCCCCGGTCTCTCCCATAGCATCCACATTCCCATCCCTCCCGTTCCCTCCCTCTCTCTCCCATCCCCGTTCCCATTCCCATCCCTGCTCTTTCCCATCCCATCTCCATTCCCACCCCACGTCTATTCCATCCCTTCCCCATCCCCATCTCCATCCCCCCCTCTCTCCCCGCCCGCCTCTCCCCGGCCCCTCCCGCTCCCCGCCGGGCGCTGCGCGCGGCGCCGCGATGGCCGCCGAGGGGCAGGACCCGCTGAGCTATTTCGCCGCTTACGGCAGCTCCAGCTCGGACTCGGAACCCGAGGCGGCTGACGGGGACGGGGACGAGGAGGAGGAGGAGGCGGCGGGGGAGAAGGGCGGCGGTCGGCGCTCGGGGGAAGGCTCGGGGCAGCCCCGGGGGGGCGGCGGGGCCGGGGCGCGGCTCCCCCCGCCCGACGAGCTGCTGGGCCGCGAGTGGCAGCCGCCCGCGTTCCTGCACAGCCCCCTGCTCCGCCGCATCGACTGGGACCGGCGCGTCCTGCGCCCGCCCAGCGAGGTGAGGGGGGGCCCTGGGGGGGCCTGAGGGACAGCGGGGCCGAGGGGTAACGGGGCCGAGGGGTAACGGGGCCGAGGGGTAACGGGGCCGAGGGACAGCGGGGCCGAGGGGTAACGGGGCCGAGGGGTAACGAGGCCGAGGGGTAACGGGGCCGAGGGGTAACGGGGCCGAGGGGTAACGGGGCCGAGGGGTAACGGGGCCGAGGGGTAACGAGGCCGAGGGGTAACGAGGCCGAGGGACAGCGGGGCCGAGGGGTAACGGGGCCGAGGGACAGCGAGGCCGAGGGGTAACGGGGCCAAGGGGTAACGAGGCCGAGGGGTAACGGGGCCGAGGGGTAACGGGGTCGAGGGGTAACGAGGCCGAGGGGTAACGGGGCCGAGGGGTAACGAGGCCGAGGGACAGCGGGGCCGAGGGGTAACGGGGCCGAGGGGTAACGGGGCCGAGGGGTAACGAGCCGAGGGGTAACGGGGCCGAGGGGTAACGGGGCTGAGGGCCGCGACTTGCGCTGGGGCCACAACAACCCCGAGCGGCTACAGACCAGGGGAAGGGGGCTGGAGAGCTGCCCGGAGGAGAAGGACCTGGGGGTGTTGGTTGACAGGGGCTGAACATGAGCCAGAGGTGGCCCAGGTGGCCAAGAAGGCCAATGGCATCTTGGTTTGTATCAGGAACGGCGTGGCCAGCAGGGCCAGGGAGGTGATTGTGCCCCTGGGCTCGGCTCTGGTGAGACTAAACCTTGAATCCTGGGTTCAGTTCTGGCCCCTCGCTGCAAGAAGGATGTGGAGGCTCTGGAGCGAGTGCAGAGAAGAGCAACGAAGCTCGTGAGGGAGCTGAGAGAGCTGGGGGTGTTCAGCCTGGAGAAGAGGAGATTGAGGGGAGACCTCATTGCTCTCTACAACTACCTGATGGAGAGGAGAGAGCTGGGCTCTTCTCCCAAGTGACAGGGGACAGGACAAGAGGCTGTGGCCTCAGGCTGCACCAACAGAGCTTCAGGCTGGACATCAGAAAAAAAAAATTCACAGAAATGGTCATTGGGCACTGGCAGAGGCTGCCCAGGGAGGTGGTGGAGTCCCCATCCCTGGAGGTGTTTAAAAGGCACTCAGAGACATGGATTATTGGCAGATAGAAGTGGTTGGACTGAATGATCCTAGAGGTCTTTTCCAACCTAGTGATTCTAGGATTCTATGACCCGGTCCCATCCCCTCCCACCTGCTGGGACCAGTCCCATGATATCAGGTTGGGATGGGTCTCCCTGCTTCCTTCTGCTGCTTGGGTTGGGTCCTGGCTCTCTGCTGTCCAGTCGTGATGCACCTCTGCTCTCTTCTGCGTGGTGGGACCAGTCCCTGCTTCCTTCTGCTGGTTGTGATGGGTCCCTGCTCCCTGGTATATGGTTGGGATGGGTCTCTCTGCTCTCTCCTGCCTAACTGAGATGGGTCCCCCCTCTGTCGTTTCTGGTTGTGATGGGTCCCTGTTCTCTCCTGCCTGGTTGCGATGCATCCCTGCTCTGTCCCCACCTGGTGGGACCCGTCCTTGCTCCACGGTATCCGATTAGGATGGGTCCCTGCTTTCTCTTGCCCAGTTGGATGGTTTCCCACTCTGTCTGTGCCCAGTGGGACAGGTCCCTGCTCTCTCCCACAGCCCCCAAAGGAGTTCAAGGTGTGGAAAACTAACGCCGTGCCCCCACCAGAGACCTACACCCAGGCCGAGAAGCCACCCCCGCAGCCTCCGGGCCTTGACATGGCCATCAAGTGGTCCAACATCTACGAGGATAATGGTGATGACGCGCCCCGGCAGCCCAGCAAAGCCAAGTTCCTGCCAGATGAGGAGCAGGAACCCGTGGAATCAGGTGAGGACCTAGTGTGGGGCCGTCGTGCTCCACACAGGCGCGTGTGGTTCACAAGCGTGTGCGTGGGGAGGCGAACTGGGTGGGTGGTTTGTGGCTGGAGACCTCCCTGCTTGGAACTCGAAGAAAGCTGCTAAGGAATAGCCAGTGACAACCAAGAGAACCAAGCGAGAAAAATTCTGGGCTTTCAGAACACACAGTGATGTTTCAGTAAAGTTGTCAGCAAACCTCAAAAGGAAGGATTTTTTGCTGTCTTCCTCCTTTTTTTATTATGGATGTTCCTTCCCCAGTGGCAGGTTTCCTGTCTCTGTCTTACTTCAGTTGTTCTGGAGGCTTATTCCCTCCCTTTCTCTTAGCCTTCATCCAAAGACTGAGAAGAGAAATGCTCCATTGACCAACGTCAATGTTTGAGATGTCATATTCTCACTTTTTTCTTATCCATTTAAGTAAGCCTTTTTTTAGAACAGGCACAGTATCTTAACGAGCCCCCTTTTTAGTTATCCCTGATGGTCTTTGGTAGGAACACCATTCCCGTGCACAGTCCAAACATGAGGATGTTGTCGGTCAATACGACATCTCGAATGTGCCTCAGTCAGTTGTCCTGACAGAAAGAGGGTGTTTAAGACAAAGATATGAGCTTTGCTTAACTCTGTCTTTTATTTAAAGATGACGAAAAAGATGACGAACCAGGTTCTGCCAAGAAACGTAAACTGGACTCTGGGGAGCAGACGAAGAAGAAGAAATCATAAGGATTCATCCTGGATTTGGCCTCTTCAATGAACTTGCATTCCTCTGGCGGAATGGGAAACAAATACGTGTTTGCTGAATTTCTCTCCTGTTTGGTAGGGAATTTTATTTCTGTAGTACGCTTGCCTTTTGGAAAGCACAAAATGAAACGGACTGTGTCGTGATAGGAACTCAACTACTGAACAAAACCTGTTTATTTAAAAGAGGGATTCAGAAGCAAGATCCATCCCGATAGATACTTGCGCTCATGGAGGTTACGGAGCTTCGTGGTATTTTGTTTATCCAGAAACCTGGTAACGTGAGTTTTTCTGGACCGACTTCTCCATTGTGTCAAACCCTTTTATAAAGGAGTATAAACTAAAGTCCTGTCCTGGTGCTGTGTTTGCATAAAGGTGTTTTGAAACGTGTAAAGAGTGAAAATAGGTCACTGGAATAAAACTACCTTTGAAAGCCTCTGTGGTATAAACATTGCATTACGTGCTTGGTGAAGAGGAGGGATGAACTCGGTGCTGTACGCGTTTCAGTGATGTATTTGTTATGACACAACAGATTCCTCAGGGTTTTGTTTGCAATAAATAGACAACTGCAAACAGAAAATACACGGGCCTGGTAATGGAGTTTGATATTTAATAATTAGTTTTGATGTTATGCGGTCTGCATCAGTGAAACATGAGATGAGCTGATGCCAGGAGAATCCAATCTTCCTAAAACTGAAAATCTTGTCTATATATTTATATGGGAAACAATTATGACAGAGCTGTGATGGAGTCTTTACTGCCAAAGTGTATTTAGTTCAGTAGAAAGAGTTGGTAATTTTAAAGTCCCAGTCAGTGCATGGTGCATTTGTGATCATAGGATGGATTGAGTTGGAAGGGACCTCAAAGCCCATCCGGTTCCACCCCTGCCCTGGGCAGGGACACCTCCCACTGGATCAGGGGCTCCCAGCCCCATCCAACCTGGCCTTGAACCCCTCCAGGGATGGGGCAGCCACCCCTGCTCTGGGCAACTGGGGCCAGGGCCTCCTCACACTCACAGAAAAAAAATTCTCCCTGAGATCCCATCTCAATCTCCCCACTTTCAGCTGAAAACTATTTCCCCTCATCCTGTCCCTGTCATCCCTGATCAAGAGCCCCTCCCCAGTTTTCTTGGAGCCCCTTTCAGTATTGGAAGCTTCTCTTAAGATCTCCCTGGAGCCTTTTCTTCTCCAGGCCAAACAACTCCAACTCTCTCAGCCTGTCCTCGTACAGGAGGTTCTCCAGCCCTTGGATCATCTCCGTGGCCCTCTCTGGACTCGCCCCAACAGCTCCACGTCCTTCCTGTGCTGACGACTCCAGAACTGAAAGCAGGACTCCAGATGAGGTCACGTGAGAGCAGAGCAGAGGGGCAGAATCCCCTCCCTTGAGGTTATTGTTGGGGGAGGTTGTTCTTGGGGGAGATTTTTCTCCTCCTTTGATCCAATTCCATTGCTGCCAAAGGCATTTTCTGGATGTGCTGACTAAGGTGAAGTTGAAAGAAGGATACAACCAGAGGCAGCGATTAGCTACGCAGTCTGCAGCTCTCTCAAAATGCAAAGGCTGAAACAAAAGCAGGATTTCTGTAGTGTAAAACGTTGTGCATGTAAATAAAATAGCTGAAATCTGGTGTTTTCATTGTACAGGAGCCTTCCCGTGGGACATGCAAATCTCAGGATGGTTCTGTTCTGAGAAAACACGTTGGTAGCAGTGGACTGCTTTGTAAAAGCTTGTAAGTCATACAATTAGGAACCAAGAAACAGTGAGAATGACAGCGGGACAGAGATCGCAGTGAGCCAGTTCTTCCTGCGTAGAGTACCAGAGCGAGGGGAGCAACGGCGTCTCCAGGAGAGTCCAAAGAATTCGTGTCACTGATAGAAAAGTACAAAGATGTGGAAGGCAGAGTCACACCACAGATTGGAATGGGTTTGTGCTGCTGGCTCCTTTCAACTATTTTCTTCAGGGCACTTCTGAAAAAAGCAGGAATTTTCAGGGCAGCCAGGACCTGTGGAGCTGGATTGACAGAAGAATGCAATGAATTCAATGAATGGAGATAAGCACTTTGGGTCCTTATCAAATAATTTTATCAGTGCTCGTCATTTTCGAAGACGAAGTGCTCTTCATCTTTCAAATACTTTTGTCTTGGTAGCTTCAAAAGACAAATCTCATCTTTATTTTGCTGTAGGGTATGAGCAGCGACACAAGGACTCCATGTGCTGTGTTCTACCAAAGCAAGCTTGCTCTTTGGAGCACTTATTTATTTCCCATCCCTTTGCTTAACTTCTCCCACTGTTTCTTGCTGTAGGTGGGATTGATGTGAAAACAAATACAGGATTAAAAATGGGGTAACCCCACTAAAGTGTAATGGGGAGTTAAACCCAAACCAGAGGACTTATCAGGAGGGGATTAACACGCTCTGCTCAACCTAGCCCAAACAAACAAACAAACAAAACACCCCCTACAGCATCAGGCTCCTAGCAAAAGTAATCAGGGAGCCTTCCTGTTGGGAAGCAGAGCGTGGTCCAGTTCTGTTAAACAAGTGTTTTCTCTGACCCAAGGTGGGAGGGGATGTCTTGAGGAACCAGACAGGTAACGTGACAGACTGATTTCACTTCTTTTGCAGGAAGGATCAAAACTATTTGATAAAGACCTATAAGACGGGTTTGACAAAACATCTCCAGGCTGAAAAATCCCAACTCTCAGCCTGTCCTCGTATTGGAGGTGCTCCAGCCCTCGGATCATCTTCGTGGCCTCCTCTGGACTCGCTATAACTGATCTGTGTCCTTCCTGTGCTGAGGACTTCAGAACTGGACATGGGGCTCCAGGTGAGGTCTCACGAGAGCAGAGTAGGAGGTCAGAATCCCCTCCCTCACCCTGCTGGTCCTACTGCTCTGGGTGCAGCCCAGGACACGGTTGGTTTCTGGGCTGCGAGCACATTTTGCTGGCTCATGTTGAGCTTCTCATCTACCAGCACCCCAAAGTCCTTCTCCTTAGGGCTGCTCTCCATCCATTCTCCACCTAGCATGTGTTTGTGCCCCCACCCAAGGACGTTGCCCTTGGCCTTGTTGAACTCCATAGGGTTTGCACAGCACCCAGTTTTCCAGCCTGTCCGGGTCCCTCTGGATGGAATCCCTCTCCATGTGGCCACACGTACATCAGCACGTCATTTGGCACAGTAAGAGAGCGCCTGTAACGTGAAGCAGTCCGCGTGCATTAAAGGCACTCCTGGAGTGCATCTTCTGGTCTGAGTCTCACCCGAAAGGAATCCAGCTGGTGCGCTCTGCAAACCCGAGCGGAGTCGGACGGGCTGATAGGGAGAGTCCCTTCAAAAGCAGCCTCCTGATCCAAACCGCAATACCTCTGCAGGCACACCCTGCTGCGTGCGCGGAGCCTGAGCGGCTCCGGGACACGCCTGCGCACCCAAATACACCCTGCTGGGAAGAACAACAGCGTTCAAGGTTTGTGCTCTTGGCAGCGCGCCAGTATCACCTTCTAGACTCAGCTTTATCCTCACCTTTGGTGGTTTTGCTATTAATTGACCCTCTGGTTCGTGTATTAACTGCAAAGGGTGGTGGAGAATGAGAGTGGGAGCAAATTGCAGCACTGATCATTGCTTCTTCATTCCCAGACAGGTAACATTTCTCCTTAGGGATGCTGTGTTAATTCTTACAAGAACCAAATGTGTGTATGGAGCTCAGCTGTGTTTGAATCCCACTACAGGCAGTGGAAAGGTTTGTGTTTGAAGCTAATCACACACAAATCTGTGCTTCTAGGAGCCACAGCACAGGGCCTTTAATTCGTGACAGGGGGTGAAGGCAACGTTCCAGGCTTGGGGAAGAGCGGCTGGAAAGCTGCCCAGCAGAAAAGGCCCTGGGGCTGCTGGGTCAGTAGCACCTGAATGGGAACCTAGTGGCCCAGGTGGCTAAGGAGGCCAACAGCATCCTGGCTTGTATCAGCTAGGGTGTGGCCACCAGGGAAGGGATCATCCCCCTGGACTCAGTGCTGGTGAGGATGCACCTCAGATCCTGGGTTCAGTTTTGGGTCCCTCAGAACAAGGACACTGAGGGGTGGAGCATGTCCAGAAGAGGAGAAAGGAGCTGGGGAAGGGTCCGGAGCCCAGAGGTTCTGGAAGAGGTGGCTGAGGGGAGACCTTGTCGCTTTCTGTGGCTCCCCGAAAGGAGGTTGTGGTGGAGTGGGTGCTTGTCTCTTCTAGCAAGTGACAGGATGAGAGGAAAGGGCCTCAAGTTGTGCCAGGGGAGGTTTAGATTGGATATTAGGAAAAGTGCCTTTCCTGAAAGAGTGATGAAGCCCTGGCAGAGGCTGCCCAGGGCACTGGTGGACCCTCCTTCCCTGGAGGGGTTCAAAAAGTGTGTAGACATGACGCTTGGGGACATGGTTTAGTATGCACGGTGGTGTTGGGCTGATGGTTGGACTGGATGAGCTTCGAGGTCTCTTCCAGCCTCAGGGATTCTGTGATTCTTGCTATGTACCTAGCATCAGAATAAGGAAAGTGAGTTGTGTTGTTTTACTCCTAGAAAGAATGGATCCTATTTCCCTCCTTATGCTTTTTTTCTCAGGAAAACAAGCATATGAATTTAGCACGTTTACAAAAGCATTTTTTCATTTCAATTCTTAGAAGATTGGTTTGATTTCTCCCTGAGGACGTTAGGGCAAGGAGGAGAGAGAGACTGATAATTTCCAGATGCTCTTTGCTCACAGGCAAAGAAAAATTCTGCTTCATGATAACATTTGTGGCTGTATTTAAATAGGAATATGTATTTTTATATGCTGAACTGACAAGGAGAGTGCAAGCCAGGGTAAGAGGCACCTTAAAAGCACCTGAGATGCATAGATGTGCATTGTCATGGCTGCGGTAATAGATGGAAATCGCCCTTGTTGACTTTGGAGCTTCCCTCTCTCTATCTCCTATGGACAGGCGGAGGAGATGGATGTATTTTTAAGGCAGAAGCAGAAGCCACATTGAGCGTGCTTCACAGTAGATAACTGACTCACCAGTGCTTGCTTGAATCAGATGTATAAAAACACATCATTCACCTTTCTTTTGGTGCTTTGGGTATATTTTCTAATGGAATCCTAAAGACTTGGCCCAGGGAATGATGAGTAGTTTGACTTCAGCACAGGAAGGACGTGGATCCGTTTGAGCAAGTCCAGAGGAGGCCACGGAGATGATCCCAGGGCTGCAGAACCTCCTGGATGAGACCGGCTAAGAGAGTTGGGGTTGTTCAGCCTGGAGAAGAAAAGGCTCCAGGGAGACCTTAGAGCAGCTTCCAGTGCTGAAAGGGGTTCTGGGAAAGCTGGGGAGGGGCTCTTGATCAGGGAGGGCAGGGATGGGATGAAGGGGAAAGGTTTTCAGCTGAAAACTAGGCACCTTATCAGAAACCAAAGGGATGAGACACAGTTCAAATCTATTTCGTTGTGTTTGGTTGGTTAAGCTTTATTTTGAGAAGGCTTTGGGATAATATTAGTTCTTCAGAACTAAAAATTCGATCAAAATCCTGGCAACTGTTCAAGGTAAATGAACAACCTTGCAATAAAGGAGTTTCTGTCACCTTGGAAACACGGCTTCAAAAAGCCAGAAGGAGTAATTTTAGTTTCAGACGTCCCTCTGCCCTTGTCCCTCCCATGCAAATTCTGTTTTTACACTCAGTGTATCCTGTTTAGCTGTGTTTCTTTTATATAGAAACAACAGGGGAATTTGCTGGTCTAAAGTGGAAGAATGCTGAAAATGACCTTGCACATGATGTTTCAGAGCAGAAACCGGTGTTTGGGAACACACAAAGTTAAACCCGTCCAAAAATAGATCTGAAAAAACCTCAGCAATTTTAGATCTTAGAGCTCAATGTAATAAAATAGAAGTTTAACTATAACCCACGGGATGGTTTGGGTTGGAAGGGACCTCAAAGCCCATCCAGTTGCATCCCCCATGCCATGGCCAGGGACACCTCCCACTGGATCAGGGTGATCAAAGATCCATCCAACCTGGCCTTGAACCCCTCCAGGGATGGGGCAGCCACCACTGCTCTGGGCACCCAGTGCCAGTACCTCCCCACTCTCACTGGAGAACATTTCTTCCTCAGATCTCATCTCAATCTCCACTCTTTGAGCTGGATTAAAGTGCTGAGGGCCATTGTTGTGGGTGTGACACAGATTATGCCATGGCACGACGGGAAACTCAGGTAATTAGAGATGAGATTAACATAGAGTAGTGCTTCTGTCCGCTGAAGAATGTAAATATTTTGAATGTTTTCAATAGCTCGCACTTCTCAATAACGTCTCACCTGAAGGGTGCCCTTACTGTGAGGGCCACTTCGTAGCCTTTCCCATCTACTTGAAGTCAGCTGAGATACATGGACTTTCCAGACCAACTCAGAAAATATTTCCAAGCAGTGGAAAAAATTGCTGTTTCTAATGGTAGATGTAGTGGTGGAAAGGAACTTTAAGAAAGTGTATCCTCCTGGGAACACATTGATTAAATTCACCTGCAGCTCTGTGTTCAGCTCTGGGATCCTCAGTCTGGGACTCTTTATCTGCATAATTCATCACTCAGGGCCCAAATTCATCAATTCGTCGGGGCCCAAACGTTGCCACCCGCGTATCAGCTTCTTCACCAGGGATAATCTTCCTCATCGAGGCATTTTGTTTTCCAACTTAAGTTTGACTTCTCCGTTTGTGCAGTCATTTACAATCCTCACATCATCAATATTCCAGAAGCCTTTGGCTAACACTCTGGGGCACATGGATGGTGGGGTTGTCCTGTGCAGGGGCAGGAGTTGGACTCAATGATCCTTGTTGGGCGCCTTCCAACACAGGACATTCTATGATTCTAAATCCAAAAAGATTGGTGATATCTCCGTCTGCTAATGAAAAGAGCTTCTAAATCATTCCTTTGTGTACCTTCAGAAGATTACTGCTTTCTATTTATTTAAACAGGTCCTAAATGTCTGCCCATCTCCTAATAAAAAGTCTCTTCAGCCAATCAAAGCTCTGCTTCCATTGTCTTGAAGTAGCTTTTCTTTATGTAAAAAAAAAAGGTGAGTAAAAGGACTCGTGTTCAGGGCTTTGCAGCTGCTGCACAAACCAGGCTGAGCTGGAAACAAAAGCTCAGCTTTGACTCTTACCCCACTGGCTCAAGTGAGTTCCAGCCAGACCCTTAATGTTGTTTTATCTGCAGAGGGGGGTTTTTGGTGTGATCAATGCCAGCTCTGTTGGGCAAATATGGGATGCATAGGGATTTAAAATAAGAATCCAGCTGCCAACAAGAAAAAGTGCTTTGTAACCAGGGTTTGGAATGGAAACAATTTTCTAAGATACGGATCAAACTGTGTTTATAGACCCAGCTATTGGCAGCTTTTCCACAAGTTATTTCCTGTGTGCCTAGTGCACAGAGCAATAATCTCAGTGCTTAAACTAACATAGAGAATCATATAAAACATGAAGAAAATACTGTGGGAAGTAGCACAGAAAACACAACGATGGTGAAGTTGCTTTTGTTTCCATAGCTAATACTCATGGGAGAAGGCAGGGCTGCACAGCAAACGTCACTACTCCAGTTCTGGGCAGGATCTGGTCCTTACTCTGGCTGGTACCTGCTTTGTACTGATGTTTTAATTGCTAAAAAGAAATATCCAAATAACAAAACCTTCCCCAGGTGCCACCTAAATCAACAGAACTGGCTAGAAGTTCTGTATAGTTACTTTAAGAACATTTTTTTTTACGCTGACAGTGGTGAAACGCTGGCCCAGGTTGCCCAGAGAGGTGATGGAGGCCCCACCCCTGGAGACAGTCAAGGCCAAGTTGGATGGGGATCTGAGCAACCTGATCTGGTTGAAGATGTCCCTGCTTACTGCAGGAGGTTTGGGTCTGGATGACCTTCACGGTCCCTTCCAACCCAAGCCATTCTATGATTAAGATCAGGTAGAGAAGGTGGCCTTGGGCTTTTCCTTTCCTTGGGTCCATAGGTCACAAAGAAAATGGAATTGTGGGTTAATCTGCTGGGGATCGGTGCATTTGTTGTGCACAGCGAGTGCGCCGTCAGATACTTTTGGATTTCTGCATTCCTTGCATGTTACTTCACCTGAGATGTTGTTCCTAGTCCAGGCCAGGAGCACTGAGAGGGCAGGATCTGACCCCCGCGGGGACAGAGGCCACGCAGACCCCTCAGGACACCCAGCTCCTCAACCTTGGGACATCCCACCCACCAGAGCCCCTGTCTGGGATTTCTCCCAACCGGAGGCGCTCTGGAATGGTTTTACATCTCGCTCTGAAACTCGGAGACAGCTATTTCCCAATACGTGTATTTAAAGGAATGCAAATGGTTTCAAAAGGCAGGATGGCAAAATGACATTTCAGGGTGTTGCAACGTGACACGTGATGACTATTTTTTACAATGAGGATGGGGAGACCCTGGTAGTCCAGAGAAGCCATGGCTGCCCCATCCCTGGAGGTGTTCAAGGCCAGGTTGGGTGAGGCTGTGAGCAACCTGATCACAGGAAAACGTTTCTTCCTATTATCTCATATAAATCTCCCCTTTCGGCTTAAAGCTGTTCCTTCTCTTCTCCAGGCTGAACAACTCCAACTCTCTCAGTCTGGCCTTGTGTGGGAGGTGCTCCAGCCCTCGGGTCACCTCCATGGCCTCCTCCGGCCTCGCTCCAACAGCTCCATGTCCTTCCTGTGCTCAGGAGCTCAGGACTGGACGCAGGGCTCCAGCTGAGGTCTCACCAGAGCAGAGAAGCAGAATCCCCTCCCTCGCCCTGCGGGTCCCGCTGCTTTGGATGCAGCCCAGGACACCATTGGCTTTCTGGGCTGCGAGGGCCCATCGCCAGCTCCCGTTGAGCTTCTCATCCACCAACACCCTCAATCCTTTTCTTCAGGGCTGCGAGGGCCCATCGCCAGCTCCCGTTGAGCTTCTCATCCACCAACACCCTCAATCCTTTTCTTCAGGGCTGCGAGGGCCCATCGCCAGCTCCCGTTGAGCTTCTCATCCACCAACACCCTCAATCCTTTTCTTTAGGGCTGCGAGGGCCCATCACCAGCTCCCGTTGAGCTTCTCATCCACCAACACCCTCAATTCTTTTATTTAGGGCTGCGAGGGCCCATCGCCAGCTCCCGTTGAGCTTCTCATCCACCAACACCCTCAATCCTTTTCTTCAGGGCTGCGAGGGCCCATCGCCAGCTCCCGTTGAGCTTCTCATCCACCAACACCCTCAATCCTTTTCTTCAGGGCTGCGAGGGCCCATCGCCAGCTCCCGTTGAGCTTCTCATCCACCAACACCCTCAATCCTTTTCTTTAGGGCTGCGAGGGCCCATCACCAGCTCCCGTTGAGCTTCTCATCCACCAACACCCTCAATCCTTTTCTTCAGGGCTGCGAGGGCCCATCGCCAGCTCCCGTTGAGCTTCTCATCCACCAACACCCTCAATCCTTTTCTTCAGGGCTGCGAGGGCCCATCGCCAGCTCCCATTGAGCTTCTCATCCACCAACACCCTCAATTCTTTTATTTAGGGCTGCGAGGGCCCATCGCCAGCTCCCGTTGAGCTTCTCATCCACCAACACCCTCAATCCTTTTCTTCAGGGCTGCGAGGGCCCATCGCCAGCTCCCATTGAGCTTCTCATCCACCAACACCCTCAATCCTTTTCTTCAGGGCTGCGAGGGCCCATCGCCAGCTCCCGTTGAGCTTCTCATCCACCAACACCCTCAATCCTTTTCTTCAGGGCTGCTCTCAGTGCTGCCTTCTGCAGGGAGGCAACGTCCCACCCACCACCGACAGACACGAGATGGTGGTGGCTCTTCTGCTGTCACCCACCTCAAGATACGTTTATCAAGCCATTTCTGAGATATGTTATATAAAGAACTGCAAAATACGTTCCCGAAACTGTTTATAATGAAACAAAGTGCAGGAGAATTAGAACCGTGTAGATGTTAACCAATGAAAGCTGTCTCAGTGCTCTATCTTGGTGAAAAATCAATGACATCCCATTTCCTAGGACAGATTTTGAAAGGCTAATGGAGCAAATGCACGATGTCGCTGAGCAACACATACAACAAATCCAAATTTTCGTCTGCTTCAGCAGCCGCAGTTCATGATTTGCTCTGTCCTAATGCCGTTTGTCTTCTACCAATGTGTCATTTTGGCTGGAATACTAAAGGCTACTGACCCCAAAGCCAACTCCGTCCCCACTTTGCTGGTGTTACTCCACGGCGCAGCATCCACAGGCTTTTCAAGCGAGCGTGTTGCTGTTCCTACGCAGCCAGGGCTGCCGAAAAACCAGCTCGCAGCCTGAGCCCAGAGGGGAAGAAGAAGTTTGCAGCCTACGGATTCGTTTCTTTGGGAGGAAAACAAAGAACATCAAGGGGAAAGAAGAATTTAAAATATGCTGTGAATCCTTTGGTCTTTGGCAAGAAACACTACGCAAACGGCTGATGGAGAAAATGATACTGGGAGAAACACTCAGGTACAACTTGAGGTGGTGATGGGGTCCCTGGGCCGGTAAAGGTCAGACCCTGGGGCCGAGTGGGGCACTGTTACCTGAAGTCAATTAAAAATACCCTCCTGGAACAAAGTATTTTGTTTAGAGAGGAGACATTTAAGGCCCCTTCCAACATAAAGTTTCTATGGTTCTATGAACTACCAAGTTCATCATTGTCTGAGGACTTGGTGTCTGCATTCCTGAGCAGAGGCCAGGATATTCCTAGAAGATAGTAGTGGTTTTAAGCTGAAAGAGGAGAGATTGAGATGAGATCTGAGGAAGAAATGTTTTCCTGAGAGGGTGGGGAGGCCCTGGCCCAGGTTGCCCTGAGCAGAGGTGGCTGCCCCATCCCTGGAGGGGTTCAAAGCCAGGTTGGATGGGGCTGGGAGCCCCTGATCCAGTGGGAGGTGTCCCTGCCCATGGCAGGGGTGGGACTGGATGGGCTTTGAGGTCCCTTCTGACCCAAATCAGTCCATGATTTTATGATAAACAACACCGACGCTCAGTTAAGCACATTAAGTTTAGCATGACATCTAATTTTAATCAAAAGAAAACCACAACGAGTTGCCTTTTTAAAGCAACTGGTACAAGGTCAGACAGAGCGCTAGGTCTCAAGCAGCAAGTTTTGACTGTTCTGCTGCAAAGCTCATAGCGACATTAAAATTAGACCTCAGAAAGTAATAGAATATGCATAAGATTTCTGGGAAAATATATACACATGCATGTAAAAGCGAAGTTCATTCTGTAACCAGCTCTTGTCTCGCTGCGTATGACTGATGGAGATCAATTCGCTTCTGTTGTCCAGCCCCGATGAAGGCTGCTTGCTTTCTAGAACCCCAAAGCGAGTTTTATTTCTGGTATTTTGGGGATCGGTTGGACATGACTGATGACCATCAGTCCCTTGTGTTGCCTAGTCCTGAAATTAAAACATACTAGCTTTCTAAAGCTCCAAAATGGGCTTAAGTAGTTTTATTTGCCGGCATTTTTGGGATCAGTTGCACGTGAGTGATGGAGATCACTCCCTCCCATTGCCCAGCCATGAAATTAAAGGCTGCTTGCTTTTTAAAAGTCAAAAAAAGATTCTTAAGAGTTTTATTTGGCAGCATTTTAGGGGTCAGTCTCAAATGATTGGAAGAGATCACTTGCCCGTGTCGTCCAGCCCTGAAATGAAAGGCTGTTTGCTTTTCTCCAAAATGAGTCTTAGAGAGTTTTATTTGTGGGCATTTTGGGGACCAGTGGCAAATGAGTGATGGATATCAGTCCCTTGTGTTGCCTAGCCCTAAAATTAAAGGCTGATTGCTTTTTATACCTCAAAAAAAAGACTCTTAAGAGAGTTTTATTTCTGGTATTTTGTGGATCAGTTGCACGTGACTGATGGAGATGGTGGAGGGGCTGGAGAACAAGGGTTATGAGGAGCAGCTGAGCGAGCTGGGGGTGTTCAGCCTGGAGAAGAGGAGGCTGAGGGGAGACCTCATTGCTCTCTACAAGTACCTGAGGGGAGGTTGTGGAGAGGAGGGAGCTGGGCTCTTCTCCCAAGTGGCAGGGGACAGGACGAGAGGGAATGGCCTCAAGCTCCACCAGGGGAGATTTAGGCTGGACAATAGGAAAAACTTTTTCCCAGAAAGGGTCATTGGTCCCTGGCAGAGGCTGCCCAGGGAGGGGGCTGAGTCACCTTCCCAGGAGGGGTTTAAGGGATGAGTGGACGAGGTGCTGAGGGACATGGGTTAGTGATCGATGGGAACGGTTGGACTCGATGATCCGGTGGGTCTCTTCCAACCTGGTTATTCTATGATTCTATGATTCTATGAAAATATTTCACGGGAAGGGTCACTGGGCACTGGCAGAGGCTGCCCAGGGAGAGGGGGGAGTCCCCTTCCCTGGAAGGGTTTAAGGGACGTGTGGATGAGGCGCTGAGGGACGCGGTTTAGTGCTTGATAGGAACGGTTGGACTCCTAAACCTCCAAACCGACTCTTATGGGACTTTTACTTGCAGGCGTTTCCACTATAACACGCACCTTCCCCACCTGAGGTCTCCTCCCCCCCTCATTGAGGGGCTCAGCTCCCCCCGCGCTCTGCTGGCGGGAGGGGGGGGGGGGGGGGGGGGGCAGCGCGCGCGTTCCCGCGCTCCGGGGTGGCGGGGAGCGCGCGCGCGCGCGCTCTCTCCCGCGCATGCGCGGCGCAGCGCGCGCCCCTCTCGCCCCGCCGAGCTATGCCCGGTATGCGCGCGGGGCCGCTCGGCCATGGGGCAGCGCGGTTCCCCCCGCCCCGCTCCGCGCCCCGCGCCGGGCTGAGCGCGCGCCGGGAGGGCAGGCATGGCTGAGCCGCTCCGCAGGACGCTCTCCAAGCTGCGGGGCAGGAGGGCCCAGCCGGGCGGGGAGCCGCCGGCGGGAGGGCATCGCCGCCGAGCCGCCTGCGCCACGCACGGTGAGGAGGGGGCGGCGCGGGGGAGGGAGCCGGGGCGAAGGGGTCTTCGGTGCCCAGGTCTCGGTGTGCACGGGGGTGGGGAGGGAGGGAGGGGGTGCAGCCTCTCCCGGAGCTCTGGTGCGCACCGGGGCTGCAGCCACCCGGGAGCTCCGGGGTGAGGGGTTTGCGGTCCCCGGGAGCTCCGGCGTGCACGGAGGTTGGGGGGGGTGATGTGTGTGTGCAGCCTCTCCGGGGCTCTGTGTACACGGGAGTGCAGCCCCCCCGGGAGCTCCGGGGTGCACGGAGTTTGCAGCCTCTCTGGGAGCTCCGGGGTGAGGGGTCTGCGGTCCCCGGGGAGCTCCGGGGTGCAGAGGGGGGTGCAGCCTCCCGGGAGCTCCAGGGTGCACGGAGTTTGCAGCCTCTCTGGGAGCTCCGGCTCTTCGGTCCCCGGGGAGCTCTGGGGTGCACGGGGGGTGCAGCCTCCCGGGAGCTCCGGGGCGAAGGGTCTTCGGTACCCTGGAAGCCTCGGGGTGCACGGGGGGTGCAGCCTCCTCTGGAGCTCCGGGGTGAGGGATCTTCGGTCCCCGGGGAGCCCTGGGGTGCACGGGGGGTGCAGCCTCCTCTGGAGCTCCGGGGTGGAGGGTCTTCGGTACCCGGGAGCTCCGGGGTGCACGGAGTTTGCAGCCTCTCTGGGAGCTCCGGCTCTTCGGTTCCCGGGGAGCTCCGGGGTGCACGGGGGGTGCGGTCTCTATGGAAGCCCCGGGGTGCACGGGGGGTGCAGCCTCCTCGAGAGCTCCGGGGTGAGGGGTCTGCGGTCCCCGGGGTGCAGAGGGGGGTGCAGCCTCCCGGGAGCTCCGGGGTGGAGGGTCTTCGGTACCCGGGAGCTCCAGGGTGCACGGAGTTTGCAGCCTCTCTGGGAGCTCCGGCTCTTCGATCCCCGGGGAGCTCTGGGGTGCACGGGGGGTGCAGCCTCCTCTGGAGCTCCGCGGCGAAGGGTCTTCGGTACCCTGGAAGCCTCGGGGTGCACGGGGGGTGCAGCCTCCCCCGGAGCTTCGGGGTGAAGGGTCTTCGGTCCCCAGGAGCTCTGGGCTGCACGGAGTTTGCAGCCTCTCTGGGAGCTCCGAGGTGCACGGGGGGTGCAGCCTCCGCGGGGAATCGGGGTGCACGGAGGGTGCAGCATCCGCGGGGAATCGGGGTGCACGGGAGTTGCAGCTTCCCCGGGGAATCGGGGTGCAAGGAGGGTGCAGCCTCCCTGAGGAATCGGGGTGCAAGGAGGGTGCAGCCTCCCTGAGGAATCGGGGTGCACGGGGGGTGCAGCCTCCGCGGGGAATCGGGGTGCACGGAGGGTGCAGCCTCTGCGGGGAATCGGGGTGCACGGGGGGTGCAGCCTCCCCGGGGAATCGGGGTGCACGGAGGGTGCAGCCTCCGCGGGGAATCGGGGTGCACGGGGGGTGCAGCCTCTGCGGGGAATCGGGGTGCACGGAGGGTGCAGCCTCCCCGGGGAATCGGGGTGCACGAGGGGTGCAGCCTCCGCGGGGAATCGGGGTGCACGGGGGGTGCAGCCTCTGCGGGGAATCGGGGTGCATGGAGGGTGCAGCCTCCGCGGGGAATCGGGGTGCACGGGGGGTGCAGCCTCCGCGGGGAATCGGGGTGCACGGGGGGTGCAGCCTCCGCGGGGAATCGGGGTGCACGGGGGGTGCAGCCTCTGCGGGGAATCGGGGTGCATGGAGGGTGCAGCCTCCGCGGGGAATCGGGGTGCACGGGGGGTGCAGCCTCTGCGGGGAATCGGGGTGCACGGAGGGTGCAGCCTCCCCGGGGAATCGAGGTGCACGGAGGGTGCAGCCTCCGCGGGGAATCGGGGTGCACGGGGGGTGCAGCCTCTGCGGGGAATCGGGGTGCACGGAGGGTGCAGCCTCCCTGGGGAATCGGGGTGCATGGAGGGTGCAGCCTCCCTGGGGAATCGGGGTGCACGAGGGGTGCAGCCTCCCCGGGAGCTCCGCTGGGCACTGGGGGCTCCGAGGAGGTTATCTCTGTGTGCATGGGTTTCTCTGGTGCCCGGGGGCTCTGGTGTGCACGGGGGGTTGGGGGGGCTCCGTCTGCACGGAGTCTCCCATGGGCACGGGGGCCTTTGAGGCTTGGGGGCTCCGGTGCTTGGGTTTCTCCGTTACCTGGGGGCTCCAGGTGAGTCCTGGTCTCCCTCTGCCCCAGGGTTCTCTGTTACACGGGGGGTCTTGGGTGCCCAGGGTCTCCGTGGGCTCCGCTTGCCCACCCACCCACCCCCCTCTACGCTACTGGGAGCACTGGGATGGCAGCTGGTGTTTGATAGGAATGGTTGGACTCGATGATCCGGTGGGTCTCTTCCAACCCAGTTATTCTATGATTCCGTGGTGCCCTACGGGGTCTTGGGGTCCCAGAGAGCCACGGCCAAGGACTAACTGGGATGCGATGCTTTTCCCGTCGCCTTATCATGCTTTTCCCATCGCTGTCCTCTGCCAAAATATCCGATTCCAGGTGGGAGCTCCCCGATTCCTCCAAAAATTATGAGAAGAGGCTGCGCGAGTCCGTGCGATGGCGCTTCGGGAGACAGTTTTTCCTATTTCTGAAAGAGCTGATCTCTGCGGGCTTGTTGGTTGTCCCTTACGGTGACGTTTTAGTGGATGGAACAGAGAGGGTTGGGTTGGAATGTCCAAGGGGAAAGCAGCCGCGTCCCCGCATCCCGCAGCGTCCCCGCATCCCGCAGCGTCCCCGCATCCCACCACGTCCCCGCATCCCGCAGCGTCCCCGCATCCCACCACGTCCCCGCATCCCGCAGCGTCCCCGCATCCCACCACGTCCCCGCATCCCGCAGCGTCCCCGCATCCCACCACGTCCCCGCATCCCGCAGCGTCCCCGCATCCCGCAGCGTCCCCGCATCCCGCAGCGTCCCCGCATCCCGCAGCATCCCCGCATCCCACCACGTCCCCGCATCCCGCAGCGTCCCCGCATCCCACCACGTCCCCGCATCCCGCAGCATCCCTGCTGCGTTTGCTCCTTCACTCCCAGCCGGGGCAGGGAAGAGGCTCACTTGGCCCCTTACGAGGTGTTTTAAGCCCATTGCCCACGTCTAAAAGCTGCCTTTGTTTTCATTCTCATCTATTTTGTGTCATTTATTTCATTTATATAAGCACCGGCCTATATCGAGTGTAACTAAACGCAAAGTTTGATAGAGCTGCTGCTCCGCGGTGGATTTAAACAGCGATTTAGTCCCGTTAGGAAAAGTTTTGCTCTTTTTTTTGTTTTCCCCAGCTCTTTTGTAACCTTCATGTTTGTTGTGATCAGTGACCGTGCACTTCGGCACATCTAAATTTAGGTCCTGGATCAATCCTCAACCGTAACATCCCCGTATCCATTCTTACTCTTCTTGATGTTAAATATTCCTCATTATAATATGAGATTCTTGAATTTAGACCCCTACTTTGTGTGAATCCCTGCGTTTTTTCTTAGCGTTTGACTGTTCATCATGCTGTTTGCCGCTTATTTTTATAAATGGTGCAACTTAAAGCTTACGCATCTATTTTTAGTCTTGCCGCTCTTCTGTTTAAATAGAGAATTATTGTATTTCGTAGGGAATCTGTATTTCCTAGGAATATTTTCTTCTTACTAGGAAACTTAATGGGGGGGAAAAGTGTTTAAATAGCTGTTACGGCCAGAAGAGCCGTGAATTGTTTTGATCCATACATGGAGAGACTGGAAGAAGTCATTCCTCTCTTCATTGCTCTCTGAAAAGCGGAGCGCAGTGTCATAATGAGATATTTTCTAAGCCGACGTCATAGGCAGAATATAAAGTTTGACCTCAGCTGAGCTGAAACATCGAGCCTCTGATTTCTGAGCATAGACGTGTCATTACCATAATATTTCATATTTAAATAGTGATTTAGATAGAGGAAAAGGTGGAGTGACCTTTTTTTATTCATCATATTTATACCTGACTATTTAATTGAAGCCTTTTGGGAAGGAACCGTTGTCTTGTTCTGTATTAGCCTGGCTGTTTAATGTATATTTTTAGAATATATGCGATATATTTGAGTGCTAATTCAGAGTAGATGACGTTCTTCTGAATGAACCATGCTCTAAACCCAAAAATATGCGCCAGACCTGTATTTATCTCAAAAAGCTTTGTATTTATTTAAAAATGCCTTGTTTCTATAACAGCCACGACGTTGAAAACTCGCTCTGGGATAGCGATCCGCTGGCTGTGCAGATACTTGCATGTGAAACAGTTTGTTGCTAAAATAAACAGAGGCATAAGGGCTTTCAGGATCCGTTCCAAGTTGGAATAAAAGGGAAGCAGCAGCAGCGCCGGCGAACGCCGCCGTCGCTTGCAAAAGCTGCACTTGGAAGGTTGACGTGGGAGCGTATCGTTTGGATGGGATTCAGCCAACGCTCGCAATCCGTGACCTCTGGGCCGGGTTGGAGAGGGAGAAGGGGTGGGATCGGATCCGGGTGATGGGCTGGCGTGTCTCTGCAGGCAGCGGGATTGTCGGAGGGCGCCGGAGGTGCTCGCTTATGAACGTTTGTGCCATGAGCTTTCGCAGGTGATCCGCTGTTCAGATAACAGGATGGATGCTGGAAACAAAATTGGGTTTGCCCTGCTGCCGCTGGGACTGAAGGCTGATTCCAGATGTGTTACTGGGTGTATATTTAGGCGCGCTGTACTCCTTCAGAGCCCGCTCTTCTGGGATTTGTAGGCTGTCCTAACCCATCTTGTGTTTCTGCGGCGATGCAGGAAGTAGCAGATATTTTTATTTGTGGAAATACAGTTCTCGGACGCTCCATCTATTTATGTCACCAGAGCTGAGACCACACCTTGGGCTGTCCATGCAGAAATCACACACACAGAATCGCAGAATAACCAGGTTGGAAGAGACCCACCGGATCGTCGAGTCCAACCATTCCCACCAGTCCCTAAACCATGCCCCTAAGTACCTCATCCACCTAGACTGGGTGGTAGAAAACGTTTCTTCGCTGAAAGAGTGGTGAAACATTGAAAATAGGCTGTCCAGGGAAGTGGTAGAATCTCCATCCCTGGAGGTGTTTAGAAAGCATGTAGATGTGGCACCTGAGGACGTGGTTTGCTAGGTTGATGGTTGGACTGGATGAGCTCAGAGGTCTTCTCCAACCTCAACAATTCTATGATTCTTTCCCTATTGAGTCTTAATGGCTGAGCCAACCCTGTCCAGGTTGTCCTCCTCCGCGGAGGAGTGTGAGGGTTTGTCTGACCTCCATGCCCTCTTCTTAATTTGGATGCGTTTGCAGCTTTCCTTCCAACCCTGATGTTTGCTTAGGGTTGAGGTGCTCCTCATGTGGTCCTACCTCCGCAGAGAACATGCGGGATGCTCTGTAGCCTTCCAGGGCATATGCTCCTGTCTTAAATACAGGATGAAGTTGGTAACAACAATCCTTTCTGGATTTTTTTTGTGTAAGATGTATCCTCACCTTTGTTTTATATCTAAATCTAGAAGTCATAGAATCATTAAAGTTGGGAAAGACCTCTTAAGCTCATCCAGCCTGGCACCACCGTGCCCCGAAGTGCCACATCTACATGGTTTTTGAACCCTTCCAGGGATGGAGATTCCACCACCGCCCTGGGCAGCCTCTGCAAGTGCTTCGTGGCTCGTTCAGTAAAGGCATTTTTCATTATATCCAATCTAAACCTCCCCTCGTGCAACTCGAGGCCATCGTGAATCTCTGCGGGGTTTTGTAGCCATTTGAGCTATAGGTTATACAAAAACCAGGGGCTGTTTCTTCAGTGGTGTGATTAAACGGTGGAATTACTCCATGGCAGCTTTCCAAATGAGTTGTACCTGGCCTCAGCTGAACAAAAACCAGCCGTCGGTGTCTCCGTGTGCATGCCCTTTCGGCAGGACTGTCCCACTGACATTTATCTAAATTACATGGTGGTAAAAATACAGCCTAACAAGCCTGACTCTTTATTAATTACGTTCACATTCCACTTTGACAGGCTGAAATCTCATTTTATGATCACACCGACTTCTCTTTTGCCCTTTCAGAAGAGGTCCAGTGCGAATGTTTTATGACAACGTGTGAGTTCGTCTGTCAAAAGCGAAATGATATTCTAAATATTTTGTCTTTTTTTGCCTTTCTGTCTGGAAACAGATCTGATAGAAAATGTTTACATTGCTTCGAGAAGCAGGAAGGAGCCCAGGTCCCCCCAGGCCAGCGACGTCCCCGAGCACAGGCCGCAGATGGCCAGCATCACCGTGTCCAAGAAGCGCAGCTGGCTGCAGCAGAGCACGCACCGGTGTCCTCCTCGTCCTCCGCAAGATGGAAACTCCTGTAAGGAAATGCCGGAGGCTGTTATCCCGGTACCCAAATCTCCCATCCCGCTGCCTGACCCCGCAGTGCCGTGGGCTCCTTCCACGTCACCGGTGGGGCAGGAGCGCTCGGCGCGAAGCTTTGCTCCGGCGGGTGCCCCTCCAAGCCCGGCCACGCTGGGGAGCGTTGCCTTGGACTTCGGGGAGGACAATGATGCAGATGATGAAGGAGAAATATGGTACAACCCCATCCCTGAAGACGACGAGCCCGACTTGCCGAGAGTCCGTCTTTGTTCCGTGAATAGCCCCGGTGCTGTGGGCTCCGCGGTGATTCGGTACAAACCCCTTCCTGGGGGTGACTCGGCAATGGTCACGAGTCCCCACAAGGGTCCCTCGCGCTCCGTGGAGGGTGCAGGGGACGGCTGGACCGCTCAGCCTGGCGAAGGGAGTCAGGCCGATGCCGTGCATCCCGGGGAGCATGTGCAACAGCACCGGCTGAGGTTTGCCTGCAAGGCTCCCGCTGTGCTGGCGGCAGAGGACAGTCCGGCCTTGAAGTGCCCTTCCACAGGTAAGAGGCTTTGGGAACGTAAGTCTCCTCTCTTTCCTTTTAGAGGAATAATAAACTGTTATCATAGAATCATAGAGTGGTTTGGTTTGGAAGGGACTGAAGAAACTGCTGTCAACAGCAGAAGAAAAACACCGTCTTCTCTTCTGGGAGCTCACATTTTGTTCTTTTTCTAGAAATGCTGCAGATATAAAGCATATTTTTAGTTTCAAAGTGTATTAAATTTATTCATAGAATCACAGAATGGTTTGGGTTGGAAGGGACCTTAAGCCCATCCAGTTCCACCCCGGCCACGGGCTGGGACACCTCCCTGGGTCACCTTGCTCAAAGCTCCATCCCGTTATTGGGCATTTGTGTAGAAATCACTCCCTTTATATCTGCATTGAATACTTAGACCTGTTGTAGTTTTGTGCAAGGTTGATGAAATATCATGTTCTTAGGTGGGGTTTTGTCTGAGTTATTTGGTCTGTGGAGAGGTCGGTAAGTGTGGTTGTTACGGAAAGTCACGTGCGTGTGTCCTGCAAGCAGTCTGACCCCAGTTTAGGCGGTTAATCTCTCAGTATTTAGGTGACTTGTTCTTTTTACAAAAATAATCCCTTTATGTAAGAAGGAAAAAGTCCAAGTAGAATCATAGAATCCCTCAGTTTGAAAAGACCTTTGAGATCATCAAGTCCAACCGTACCTGTCGACTACTAAACCATGTCCTGAAGTACCTCATCTACCTGTCTTCTCAACACCTTGTTTTCATATTGAAGAAACATTTACTTCTGAAAGCAAAATTGCCTGTTGAAAGTGTCTCCTGGGACCAGGAGAGAAGTGTTATGGATTTTCCCTGGTTGGTTTGTTAGGCGTTGAGTTCATTAAGGTCCATCAAATGCAGCGCTCTCTTTGCGTCTATTGAATAGTGATCACTTTGAATAGATGAATTGATGATGAAGTGGCTCCCTGCTGCCCAGTAATTGGCTTTATTATGGAGAAGTGGTTAAGTTGTTCTTCTTAATCCAGTTAAGGTGTTTACAGTTATTTTCAGTCAAATTTAAATTGACAGATCATCCATGCAAAATGACTGCGCGAAGGGCAACATGGCCAATTTAACTTTATTTGTGTTAGGAATTTGAGTTATACAGCTGAGAGGAAATAGATGTCTGTGTTCTTTGAGAGCTGGGGACGTGAAGCAGTAACTCCTGATAAATCAGCAATTACTGCTTTGGAGACAAGCCTGCTCACCTTTCTTATCGCTACGATTTATACGCTTCAGTATTAGTTAGGGTTAGTCTGATGTGTCGCATTTTGAGAAGCACGGACAGTAAAAAGTGAAGCGCTGTAAAAGCCAACAAAATAGTAGATCATTTTGTCATTTGCTGTTTTCTTCTATGGACAACAGGATCAATTTTACCTTTAAAACTTCAAACGTTGCTGCCTGATTTGGATTTCCAACCTGGTAGAGAGAAAACGCTCATGGATCCTTTTTTTTTGTCTTCTTTTTTTTGAGGGAGTCCTCAGAAGATTAAGAAAAAATAAACAATGGAATTCAGTTATTGGGAGTCTTCCCAAACATAGCAGCGTGTAGATATTACCTGTAAATATTTCCCTGTGAGAGTGCTGAGGCCCTGGCCCAGGTTGCCCTGAGAAGTTGTGGATGCCCCATCCTTGGAGGTGTTCAAGATGTTCAACTTTAACGTGGATTGCGTTGTCCCTCTCAAGCTATTTTGGGGTTGGGTTTTTTTGTCTTACTCATACTGCTAAAGCTTACAGAAAGCATAAGGTAAGTGCAGGAAAGGGGTATAAGAGCCCAGGCTGGGAAGGACCTCTGAGGATCTTCTGGTTCATCCTTTGATGGGCAATGGAGCCTAGATGAGCTTACCTAGCACCCTGTCGAGTTGCATCTTGAAAACTTCCAGTGATGGGTACTCTACCATGTCTCTGGGGGTGTTGTTCCAGTGATTGATTGATTGTTCTCGCTGTAAAAAAAAATAAATATATATATACACACACATATTTTTATGTATATAGTCAAGTGGAGAGAGCTGGGGTTGTTTAGCTTGGAGAGGAGGAGGCTGAGGGGAGACCTTATTACTCTCTACAACTACCTGAAGGGAGGTTGTGGAGAGGAGGGAGCTGGGCTCTTCTCCCAAGTGACAAGGGACAGGACAAGAGGGAATGGCCTCAAGCTCCACCAGGGGAGGTTTAGGCTGGACATTAGGAAAAAGTTCCTCACGGAGAGGGTGGTTAGGCATTGGAACAGGCTGCCCAGGGAGGTGGTTGAGTTGCCGTCCCTGGAGGTGTTTAAGGTGAGGGTGGATGAGGTGCTTAGGAGCGTGATTTAGGGACTGGTGGGAATGGTTGGACTCAAAGATCCAGTGGGTCTCTTCCAACCTGGTTATTCTGTGATTCTGTGAAGTGCATCACATAGACTCATAGAATGGTTTGAGTGGGAAGGGACCTCAAAGCCCATCCAGTTCCAACCTCCGTGCCGTGGGCAGGGACACCTCCCACTGGAGCCGAGGTGTTACCAGACCGAGCTGCAGCTCAGCTTGTTCAGAGCTGTCGTGTCCGCGGTTTAAAATCGTGTGCGTAGCTCAGCACATTGCTGGCTTTAGTGGGACAACATGTGGCTGGATGCTGGTGAGAATTCCATCCTGCATAATACTCCGCTGTTAGGTTCCTCCCAGCTGCATATTTCATTTTAACTCTTTGGGGCTGAACGCAGCCACGGTTGGACCTGAAAATCAAAGGGTTGGACCGACTCTTCGGTTTTAACGAGCTGAGGGGAAGTTTAATTTGCTGGCCTGCTTTTCCGAGCCCGTGCCAGAGGCTTTGGGCAGGAAGGGAAGGTGGATGTTAGCGGGCTGAGGGCGCAGATCGCTGCGGCGTGCTCCGAGTCAGCCCAGCGGTTGGGACCGTGCGGTGATTTGCAGCACAAGGGAAGGCTTTGTCCGTGTTTATCAAACACCACATTTCTAACTAGCCGCTTGCCAGAAAAGCACAGCGGGCGTGCTAGAAATAACCCTTCCCCTGCGAGGGAACCACTGCCGTGGAATGCAGGGCTGCATGAATTTGCCTCTGTTGCTCTGGAAAACAGATTGTGTGCTTTTATTCTTCATAACTGGAACCTCTTTTATAAAGATCCTCTTAAACAGCTGCAAAAGTTAGTAGAGCCAAACTTCTGTTGGGGCTGCACGAATGTTCCTATGGCTTTTTGGGGAGGGAGAAACCAGAACCACACAGACCAGATTGTCTAGTTTAACCATTTAAGCTAAGTAAAGAATCATGGAATGGTTTGGTTTGGAAGGGACCTCAAAGCTCATCCAGTTCCAACCCCCTGCCGTGGGCAGGGACACCTCCCGCTATGAAGTATAAAAGTAAGATTATAGTTAAGTGGTGAAAATTAATTTGGATGAACAGGGGACTCATAAGAATCACTCGCTGTATGGTAATTGGGACTTGAAACGATGAGTTTAGAATTAAAGCCTTTGAGAAATAGGTAGAAGCAAGCTCTCTGAAGTATAATTTGCTGCGTATCTTGTGAAAACAGCGCTGCTTGATTTCTTTTTACGTGCTGTAAACAGGCTTGCACTGGCTCGCACGGAGGAGTGATGGATGGATAAAGGTGTTTGAGTCTCTCTGAGCTGCTCGGGGTAATTGCACCACGCAGGGTGAGCGCTTAGGAGCTCCGTGGTACCCGAGGCAGGACTGCACCCGACCTCTTGGGAGCTGCTAAAATTTGCAAGGAGCCGGCAATGTGCGCTCGCAGCCCAGAAACCAGCCGTGTCCTGGGCTGCGGGACCAGCAGGGCTAGGGAGGGGATTCTGCCTCTCTTCTGCTCTCGTGAGACCTCGCTGGAGTCCTGCATTCAGTTCTGGAGTGCTGAGCACGGGAGGGACGTGGAGCTGTTGGAGCGAGTCCAGAGGAGGCCATGGAGACAATTTGAGCGAGGACAGGCTGAGAGAGTTGGGGTTGCTCAGGCCCTGGCCCAGGTGGCCCAGAGGAGTTGTCTGCCCCATCCCTGGAGGGGTTCAAGGCCAGGTTGGATGGGGCTGGGAGCCCCTGATCCAGTGGGAGGTGTCCCTGCCCACGGCAGAGGGATTGGAAGTGGATGATCTTTAAGGTCCCCCCCAACTCAAACCATTCTATGATTCGTTGACAAAGGTACATTTGTCATATTGCAGTAGTTTCCCATTTAGGTTTTGCTGCACCTGTGCCCCGGGAATGCAGCTGCTCGGGGGGGTTACGGCACAAATAGATGGAGCTGAGTGCAGCGGGTGAGAGCGCTCGTTTGTTTACGTGCAGTTTCTGGCCCTTTCATCTCCAGAAAGCAGAACAAATCTGGCTTTTGACTCTGAACTGCTAAATTTGTCTGAGCGAGTCAGCAGAGCCCAGCTTTGAGTGCTCCTGAACAGCTGACTGGTGTATGAATGATGCTTGTCTAGATGGATTACGTTTATCGAGTCAGGATGAATCGATGTGATTTCCCCTTAGCTCAAGATTTATTTCTTTATCACTGCAAACTGCCGTTACTGAGTAGTTTGAAAATGATTATTCCTTCTCTTTGCTCCTAAAGAAATGAACGCCACCATCCAGTGGGAGGTGACCCTTTCCATGGCAGGTGGGGTGGAACTGGGTGGGCTTTAAGGTCTGTTCCAAGCCAAACCATTCCATGATTTTATGAGTGATTCTATGATAGTTTGCTTAAAACTCATCATGCAATTTGAAACACCTGCCAGCTGGCATCTTATCATCTTTAAAACAGCACCTTATAGATGGAATAATGGAATGTTCACGATTCTCTTGAAACCCTGATTACTGGTAGCAAATATAGTCTAAGTTTTGTTTCCTCTCTAGCTTATTCTCTGTTTGTTTCCTAAGCTTGCGTAAAAATAAAGCGCTAAATGGTTCTGATTAAACACGTTTCTGTCAATAAAACGCTGCTCTGCACATTCGCTGTTACGGAAAATGATTATTCTTTCTCTTTCCTCCTAAAGGGTCTGGAGTTGCACTTGCGCACAAGGCTGATGTACCCTCCGCAGAGGTTTCTCCTCCAAGTCCCAGCCCTCTCAAAAAAAGTGGGTCCATCAACTGGCCTTTCCCCGATAGGATCAAATCTCCCAGGACTGTGAGGAAGCTTTCCATGAAAATGAAGAAGCTGCCAGAGCTGAGCAGGAAGCTGAGTGTCAAGGGAACTTCTAGCCATGCTAGTTCGGATAACCCTCCTTCCCTGCTGAAAGGCAGCTGCCGGGATACAAACCATGCGGTTTCTTTGGCGTCTTCTGGAAGCTCAGCCACCACTGCCAGCAGGAATGTGATCAGTCGTTACCATCTGGACAGCAGCGTGTCGTCGCAACACACCTACAAAAAGAAAAGCTCGAGGAGCTCCAAATCCTTCAACAAAGGTGGTTACCTCAGTGACGGCGACTCTCCCGAACTTATAACAAAATCAGGTAAACACGGGCATGAAGCCAAGTGTGGGAAAGGAAAGGAGAGCCTGCCAAGTAACAGTGGTAAATCCGAAATAGATATTGATGCTTTCAGACACTACAACTTCTCTGACCAACCCAAGTGCTCTCAGTACATCTCTGGACTCATGAGCATTCACTTTTATGGTGCTGAAGATTTAAAGCCACCAAGAATAGACTCAAAAGATGTCTTTTGTGCAATACAGGTTGACTCGGTAAACAAAGCAAGAACAGCCTTGCTTACGTGTAGGACGACGTTCCTGGATATGGACCACACGTTCAACATTGAGATTGAGAATGCTCAGCACTTAAAGCTGGTGGTGTTCAGCTGGGAGCCCACCCCGCGGAAAAATCGGGTGTGCTGCCATGGAACCGTGGCTCTTCCCACTCTCTTCCGAGTGACAAAGACACATCAGCTGGCTGTCAAGCTGGAACCGAGGGGACTTATTTATGTCAAGCTGTCGCTCATGGAACAGTGGGAGAATTCTCTGGATGGTCTCAGTGCGGATCGCGAGCCTGTCATGTTCGGGGTAGAGGCTCGGAAAGTGGTGGAGAAGGAAAATGCGGGCTTGATGGTGCCACTTCTGATGCAGAAATGCATTCTGGAGATCGAGAAGAGAGGCTGTCAGGTACCGTGCATCTTTTAATTGATTTAGTTAGTAGATTTAGTTACTATTTGATAGGAATGGTTGGACTCGATGATCCGATGGGTCTTTTCCAACCTGGTGATTCTATGATTTTGTTCATGTTTCTTTGTTGGGACAGCTGTTGTTGCAGAGTGTGAGTAGAGCGGATGGGAAAGGGGTAATTAAAAGCACTTTTATTGTCACATTTTGCTTTGCTGCTGCTGTTTCCCCATGCTGCTGCTCCTTGCCTTTCTTCAAGTTGCTTTCCAAATCAAGACCTAAAGTGAATTCTGTAGAGAAGCAGTGCCCAGTGTCTTCTCCTCATCCTAATACAGTTTATTGGTGACCTAATGGACAAAAAATATGCATGAGAAATGAGATATGGAAACGAATCCCCAGTTACGCTTGTTGTTGCTCAGGTGAAATGGAGAAGTCATTTCGCCTCCCGCTGTTGCTGTTTTACGTTGCTGGCAGGTTGGACGTCATTCCAGGTGCTACTGGATGAACTCCGCTATTTATAACCTAGGTGACAAAATACAGGCAGAAATGGCATTTATGAGCAATTGCTTTGCCAGAAGTCACTCGTGATCAAAACTGTGTGATTCTTGTTCTGGGTGCTTCTCCTGACAGAATCACAGAATGGTTTGGGTTGGAAGGGACCTCCAAGCCCATCCAGTTCCACCCCCTGCCATGGGCAGGGACACCTCCTGCTGGATCAGGGGCTCCAAGCCACTTCCAACCTGGCCTTGAACCCCTCCAGGGATGCAAATCAGTGGAAAAGAGAAGTTTTCTTCTTCGCAATGTGCGTGTCCCATGGTTTCAGCATTTTTATTTTGGGCTTATTAGCACCAAGTCATGCAAATGATATTGGGTAATCAAGGCAAGAGTGGTAATGAAGCGAAAGGGATCTGAATTGTCTGGATGTACCTGGTCCTCTTGAGCATGAAATCTAATTTGCCTATTGGCACAGGGAGAGCCAAACCCCAAAATATACTGTTAACTTCTTGATACGACCTGGTGCTTGCCTCACATCTTTGGCTTTCCTGTAGTCTGTTGACTCCTGGCGTGGTTCGACATCTCCACCTGAACTTCAGATGTGGTGTTAGACAACCTTAGAGTGAAAAAAAACTGGTTTAGGCAAAGACTACATCGATTTTGGTCTTGGGAAAGTACAAATTCCATTGGGTAACCTTCCGTTTATTTAAACAAGAATTAATAAATCGCCAGGCAAATACTCTCATTTGCAGTCTCAGATTTGTTTGGACTAAGTCAGTACAGTCTATGCCAGGGCATTTTTGGGTATATTTCGTGTCTTTTGAATGAGTTTTGGACTCCCTGCATATTGCTTGGTGCACCTGCCTGTAGAGTTCATGGAAATAAAGTAAGATTGATGTATTAGAATTGGGTCCATAGTATCATAGGATGGCTTTGCATAAGTGGCGTTGATGAAAATTAAAAGTAAATAATGACAAAATGCAAAATTTGAGTGCGTGAAAGCGCGTGACTGAATTAGGAATTAAATCCAGGAGTGGGGTGGGTTTCAGTGGGACCAGCAGGGTAAGGGAAGGTGATTCTACCCCTCTGCTCCACCTCTCATGAGACCCCACCTGGAATCCTCATGGGAGACGTTGGATACCATGTGGTGCTCAGGGTTTGCGCTCTTTGGACTCAATGATCCAGTGGGTCCTTTCCAACCTAGTGATTCTATGATTCATGGAGTTTTCTTAACACGTGTTTCCAAACGGTTGTTCTCTTTCTGCTTCCCAGATGAAACAGAACACGCTGTCGGGTATCGACACTGATGCGTGACCGTTGTTTTTGCTTCTAGGTGGTGGGTTTGTACCGGTTATGTGGCTCGGCAGCGGTTAAGAAGGAGCTTCGAGAGGCGTTTGAGAGGGACAGCAAGGCCGTGACGCTCTGTGAAAGCCAATATCCAGACATTAATGTTATAACAGGTAATGCGCTCACTCGCTTTGCCTTTAGTACAGAGTTGTGCTGTGTTCTTAACCTTTTAAAAGGTGAAGTTGTGCTCTGAACTGGTTTCTGTTGTCATTGAGCAGTTGGTACCTCCCGCGTTGTGTTGCTGAGGGTAGGGGGAGAATGAGTGCAGTAACCTTGGGGGTGTAAATAGGAAACAGGTTTGGAGGGAGGAGGGAATGGAAGGAGCTGCTTTCAGGATCTGCTCTGCCAGCCTCAAAGGGAACTGGACGTCTGAAAGGAGCCGAGGCCCCTGGGTTAAACCCCCGCTGTCAGCTTGGATTGGAGACGATCTTGAAAGCCTTCAGTTGTGATCAGACACGTCCACTGTGCTGGTGTCGCTGTACGGAACGTGATCCAAGAGCCATCTCGGAGCAACCCATTGTCCTCCCTTTATATTAGCGATTGTGGGATTTTTTAGGAGCAGATATCCCATCGTCTCCTGCAGACTGGTTAGAGCTGCAGGAAGACGCTGTCATTGAGTCATTTGCTTCATTTAAACCATAATTAAGTATCAGTTTTCCCCTGGTCGCTGTCCTGGCCCTCAACAAGCTGCTGGTGAAGGTGGGAAGGACTGGGACTGCGGGACCAGGAGGTCTTAGGAAGCTCATCTGCATCAGCTCCTTACGTGAGCATTTACACAGGAGTTGCACTGCACAACTGAAGCAAGTTGTTCAGAGGGTTTTATTACTTGAAAGTGGAACGGTTTTATAACTATTGATACGTGTTATGTAAACCAAAGTTGAGCTCATTTCAGGCATCGCTGAGCAAACCAATTGCTCCAGGAAATTAGGCAGGAACATTCATTTCCTCCATATCCAGGGATGGAAAATGCAATAAGGGTAGGCAGGGTTTGAATATTGTGTGCCAAAGCCTTCTCTGTACCATCCAGCATCCAGTACAGGACCGTTCCACCCTGTTTGGGGATTTATTTAATTTCAGCATATTGGGAATGAATTTTTTTCGTTACACTTCATACTTACACAGAGTGGTAATAGAAGATGTGGGGTTGTTTGTCCTGGAGAAGAGAAGGCTCTGGGGAGACCTTAGAGCAGCTTCCAGTGCTGAAAGGGGCTCCAGGAAAGCTGGGGAGGGGCTCTGGATCAGGAAGGCAGGGATGGGACGAGGAGGGGTGGCTTTAAGCTTAAAGAGGAGAGATTTAAATGGAGAAGAAATATTTTCCTGTGAGGGTGGTGAGGTGCAGGTTACCCAGAGCAGCGGTGGCTGCTCCGTCCCTGGCGGCGTTCAAGGTTGGAAGGGGTTTGGAGCCCCTGATCCAGTGGGAGGTGTCCCTTCCCCTGGCAGAGGGATTGGAATTGGATGATCTTTAAGGTCCCTTCCAACCCAAACCATTCCACGGTTCTATGGTCTGGGCTGATCGACCTCAGGTACCCCCCATGCTCAGTGCTAGCAAGAAAAGAGCCCACAGAACCTCACTCGTATGCGCTTGGGGAGAGGGAATGTCTTTCATGACGTGTTTGTGCTGCGTTTGCAGTGTTGAGGCTGCTGCACGTGATTCGTGCTTTTAGGAGCCAGAACATGTGTTCCATAAAATATGAATCCTCAGCATAAATCTTGGCTGATTTGAAGTGCTGCCTCGTGTCCCATTTGTAATTTGAGTAGCGCTGCTTTTCCAAGAGATTAAAAAGATCTTTTTCTCTGACAGCTCTCCAGAGGCTAAAGAAGGAACATTTAATGATTAAACCTTGCCTGAGAAACGCTCTTGGGACTGGCACAGCCTCACACACAATTTATTGTGCTCGTGGCCCCAACCGAAGCGTGCAGCCAGTTTTCGGGTCTGACCTGTGGTCAGTGTTGTTGCCTCGTGTCTGTTTGCATCCACGTGAATTCATCTCTCTGTATAAAGCCTGCGATGCTGTTAACAGATCAGTGGGTGCGGAAAATGAGGAATTAATGAAGTGGACAGGAGTTTCTGCTCGCTGCCCGCGTTTGCTGCGTGTGGTTTGGTCAAGGGGAATGTGCTCGTGGGCTGGCAGCAGCGGGAAGCGTAGATGTGTGGAGGAGAAAAATAACAGCAGCCTCTTAGAGGGCTAATTTAGCTGAGTGAATAGCAAAAGGGTTTAGAAGGGTCAGGGGGCGTTTGTGGCTCCCAAACTCTCCTGTTATTCGGGGCTAAAGAGGAGAAAGCTCTTTGGCAGGTGGTCGTCCTGTGACTGTGGATGCTATTACAGGAATTCCTCCTAAGTGGTTATTAATAGACTTTTGTGAGTGTTTCAGCTGGATAAGCTTGATGTGATTACAGAGCAGCGTTTCCTACTCGAAGGCGATTCTGATTTCTGCCTCCCCCTCAAAAAGAAAAAGCACAGCTGAAACAAAGGCCCTGGCCCAGGTTGCCCAGAGAAGTCGTGGATGTCTCATCCCTGGACGTGTTCGAGGCCAGGTTGGGCAACCTGATCCAGTGAGAGGTGTTAAGATAGAAATCAGCTAGTGTTTTGCTTAAGGAAAAAAGGAAAATATCCCATTGTTTAATTTTAGCATGTTTTGAGTTGGAAGGGACCTCAAAGCCCATCCAGTTCCACCCCTGCCATGGGCAGGGACACCTCCCACTGGATCAGGGGCTCCCAGCCCCATCCAGCCTGGCCTTGAACCCCTCCAGGGATGGGGCAGCCACCCCTGCTCTGAGCAACCTGGGCCAGGGCCTCTCCTCCCTCACAGCAAAACATTTCTTCCCAAGATCTTATCTCAATCTCCCCTCTTTTAGCTCAAAACTGTTCCCCCTTGTCCTATCTCTGCACTCTGTGCTCCTCCCCAGCTTTCCTGGAGCCCCTTTCAGTCCTGGAAGTACTTCTCAACACAGTATTGAAATTCAGTTGTGATCTAGCTAAAATGGGCTGATATTTGTGGCACAGGGTGCATGTTTTAAGGAAAATGAAAGCTACGGGGAGGTGGGCTTGTTTCCTTCAAAGATTTCTGTGTCATTTGTACTGGATGTGACAGGGGTGCTGATGTCCCTCAGCCTTGTGGGGACACTGCATAGATACCTCCTGCCTCTTAGCTGACCCTGTGGCGACTCCTCACGTACCCACGGGTCACTGTGCCCTTTGCTGTCGTCCTCCCATCCCTTGCTCCCAAGTACTCCCTGACACGGAGGGATTTCTCATGGGATGGGTGAAGATGCACCTTTGTTTTTCCAAGAACCACTGGAATTCAAATCAACTGTTCTTGTGTCTCTCGTTGAAGGTGTCCTGAAGGACTATCTGCGAGAGCTCCCCTCTCCCCTGATAACCAAGCAGCTCTACGAAGCTGTGCTGGATGCCATGGTGAAGAATCCATTGAAAATGACAGCAAACGGTTGTGAGAACGACCTGAGTGACTCTGAGCACACAGCAGCCCTTCTGGACTGCCTGCCTGATGTCGAGAAGGTGAGTGGTAATAGCAGGTCCAAGGAGATTGTGTGCTTCAGAAAATTAAAGAACCTTTTCATGCTGGGTATAAAATCATAGAATCATAGAATAACCAGGTTGGAAGAGACCCACCGGATTGTCGAGTCCAACCATTCCCACCAATCCCTAAATCATGCTCCTAAGTACCTCATCCACCCTCACCTTAAACACCTCCAGGGACGGTGACTCAAACACCTCTCTGGGCAGCCTGTTCCAATGCCTAACCACCGTCTCTGTGAAGATTTTTTTCCTAATCTCAAGCCTAAATCTCCCCTGGCAGAGCTTGAGGCCATTCCCTCTTGTCCTGCCCCCTGTCACTTGGGAGAAGAGCCCAGCTCCCTCCTGTCCACAACCTCCCTTCAGGTAGTTGTAGAGAGCAATGAGGTCTCCCCTCAGCCTCCTCTTCTCCAGGCTGAACAACCCCACCTCTCTCAGCCGCTCCTCAAAGCTCTACACCTGTGTCCTGACTCAATGCTCTGTGTCATAAGCACATGGGGAAATGCATTCCTCTTTCCTAAGGATGTGCAGTAAAGCCTTAAATTAGAATCACGAAGATTGGAAACGACCTCTAAGCTCATCCAGTCCCACAATCAGCTCAATGCTGCTGGGCTCATGTGCCACATCTACATGCTTTTTGAACCCCTCCAGGGATGGAGTTTCAACCACGGCCCTGGGCAGCCTCTGCCAGTGCTTCAACACCATTGCCATAAAGAATTTTTTCCCTAATATCCAATCTGAACCTCCTCTGGTGCAACTTGAGGCCGTTTCCTCTTGTCCTGTCACTCGTTACTTAGGAGAAGAGAACAGCACCCACCTCCCCACAACCTCCTTTCAGGTAGTTGTAGAGAGCGATGAGGTCACCCCTCAGCCTCCTCTTCCCCAGGCTAAACAACCCCGGTTCCCTCAGCTGCTCCTCAAAAGACTCCTGCTCCTTCAAAGGCTTCTGCTCCAGACTGTTGTCCAGCTCTGTTCCATTCCTCTGAACGTATTCCAGCGACTCAATGTCTTTCTTCTAGTGAGAGGCCCCAAACTGAACCCAGGATTCGAGGTGCAGCCTCCCCAGTGCAGGGGTACAATCCCTTCCCTGCTCCTGCTGAGCGGGTGTTAAGGTGTCAGCACCACCTTCATCCTGTGTTCTGTTTCCTGAGCTGTATTTTGTTCTTTTAGGCTACCCTGAAGATGCTGTTGGATCACCTGAAGCTGGTGGCTTCTTACCACGAAGTGAATAAGATGACATGCCAGAATTTAGCCGTGTGCTTTGGGCCTGTGTTACTGAGCCAGAGGCAGGAGACCACCAACCACAACAACAGAGTCTTCACGGACTCCGAAGAGCTTGCAAGTGCCCTGGACTTCAAAAAACACATAGAGGTCCTTCACTATTTACTCCAGCTGTGGCCAGGTACCTTTTCATAAATCTCATCAAGGGAAAATGCCAAACCTGGGTGTCTTGACTATGTGACAGGGTACGTTAATTTACAAGGGTGACTGAGCAGCATTAGAATTCTTAAAACACGAGGTGCTATGGCATCACCTCTTAATCTGAAGAAACCATGCTGATCGCTAGGCACAATGAAGAGGGAGACCAAGAGCTGTTTGGGCAGCTTGTACTATTCATGAATCCTTGGGGGTGGCTGCTGGCACGGCTGCTGTGGAAAGGAGAAGCAGGCGGATGTAGCTCTGCCCTTGGGAGGCAGGAATAGGGCAAGGAATCATGGAATCATAAAATAGATTGGGTTAGAAGGGAGCTTCCAGATCATCCAGCTCCAGCCAATGCCCTGGGCAGGGACACCTCCCACTGGATCAGGGACTCCAAGCCCCATCCAACCTGGCCTTGGACCCCTCCAGGGATGGGGCAGCCACAGCTTCCCTGGGCAACCCAGGTCAGGGCCTCCCCACCCTCATTGTGAAGAATTACCTCCTCATGACTAATCTGAATCTTCCCTCTTCCAACTATAACCCATCCCTCCTCATCCTATCAGTCCATTCCCTTGTAAAAAGTCCCTCCCCAGCTTTCCTGGAGACCCTTTCATTACTGGAAGCTGCTCCAGGTTCTCCTTGGAGCCTTCTTTTCTCCAGGCTGAATAAGCCCAACTCTCTCAGCCTGTCCTTGGATCATCCTTCTAGTCTCTTCTGGACCCATTTCAACATTTCCATCTCCTCCTTATGCTGAGGACTCCAGAACTGGACACAATACTCCAGGTGGGGTCTCGCCAGAGTAGAGCATAGGGCCGGAATCCCCTCGCTCGCCCTGTTGGCCCCACTGCTTTGGATGCAGCCCAGGACAGGGTTGGCCTTCTGGGCTGTGAGCGCACATTGCTGGTTCATGTCAAGCTTGTCCTCAATCAGCACCCCAAGTCCTCCTCCGTAGGGCTGTTCTCAATCACATCATCCCTCGCCCGGTATTGAAATGTGGATTGCCCTGGATAAGGTGTAGGACCTTGCACTTGGCCTTGTTGAACCTCATAAGATTCGCACAGGCTCACTTCTCCAGCTTGTCCAGGAGAGTTTTCCTTCACCTTGAAGAGAGAACTGAACGCTGTCCCACAGCTTGCAAGAACATGGTGCTAAAAGGGAGGTAAAACATGTGAAATGTGAGCAGGTGGACACTGTACGTGTTGCGCAGAACGGCTGGACCCAACGGAGTGATAGCAGGCTGGTCTCTTACATTTAATCTCCTGGAGACTGAGACAGCTTGATAATCAACATGTTGTGCAATACTTTGATTTCCGTATTTTCCCAACCGAAAACAAATAGTCCTTGTTCAATTAAACCGTGTAATACCGGCAAGTTGTTGTTTAGCCATGCCCTTCGTCTTAAGGGAGCAAAGTTGAAACAGAAGGGCTTTTGTTAGAGTGAGGAGGGGGGGAAAAAAGCAGTGATGGCTCCTCATGGGGTTGGAGGCCCTGGCCCAGGCTGCCCCATCCCTGGAGGGGTTCAAGGCCAGGTTGGATGGGGCTTGGAACCCCTGATCCAGTGGGAGGTGTCCCTGCCCATGGCAGGGGTGGAACTGGATGGGCTGTAAGGTTCCTTCCAACCCAAACATTTCTATGATCCTATGATTATTGCATCTTATTGTGCAAGATATAAATTAAGGCTAAAAACCCCCTGGAGAGAGCTGTAATGTGGCCCCAGGGGAGGCGCCGGGTGCAGGACTGAACCATTGCGCTTGTGTGCAAGGAGTCTGAGAAGGAGAGGGTGAGGTTCTGGGCTGCACAGGTTTGTGCACAGCCTGTTTTCCACAGCAAATGGGGAGAGAAAGTCTCTGCTTCGAATTACTAGAGGCAATGGTCTGCGTAAAACAAAAGTTCTATAGCTCAGATGTTTACTAGGCACGGGTGAGTAAAAACGTGTGCTGTTCCCCGCAGGGAGCCGGTAACGGTGGAGGAGGCTGTTAGTAACTTGTGCAGGGTAATCGTGAGCTCAGGTAACGCTGCCATCAAACCTCGTTGAGTACGGCTGACACGGGGTTGTGGCTGCTTAGAAAATCCATGCGAATGAGCTTCGTTTGGGTAGCGCAGAGCTCTAGGGGCCGAAGAGAAGCTCGAAAGTTCAACGCTTGGTGCGTCTTCGGCTTCTCGAGGCGGTTCTCCGCAGTGGTGTTTTTGATGTGTTTTAACCTCTGTTGCCGTGCCTGTTTTCTGTTACTCGTTCAGCCTGGACGCAGCGTTGTGAGCTGAGCTGTTTGCTTTGCTTTGACCCAGAGCTGGATGGTGGTCACTCACGCAGCGACCTGAATCTGTGCTCTGGGAGGTTCTACTTTGAGATGGGTTTTTCGTTGCAATTTGAATCTGGCATGAACCTTCAAAACTTAGCTTTTACAGGAGGGTTTTTTTTTTTTATTATTTTATATCGAACGGTGGCAGGAAACGCAACAATGGAATGTGTTGGCTGAAAGCTTGCATGTTTTCGTGGATGCTGTTAGTGTGTGACGTCGAGGGAGGGTGGTGGGCATCGGTGGTGGTCTTCTTGCAGCATGGATTTAGTCCTGACTGGTTTAGCTTCTTTTCTAGTACATCCCTTGCCTGCCAAAGAACCGGCGCATCTGAATGCATCTCCTGAGCACCCGTTGTCCCTGAATTACCTGAGACCCAAGAGGCAGAGACCTCAGATGCTGAATCTGAGCGGTACCGAGATGTCTGGAGTGCTCAGACCGAGGCCAGCGGGTCTGGACAGCCCGTCGAGCAACCGCTACGCCGGAGACTGGAGCAGCTGCGGGGAAAACTACTTCTTAAACCCAAAGGACTGCCTGAGCGAAGCAGACTACGATGATGTCCCTTTGGAAGATACGGAGAGCGAGGACGACAGCAGCCGAGCCGAGGAGTCGGATGCCCCAGGGAGACCCCCCCAGCCCATCCCCAGGGAGCACACGTTTCGGAGCTATTTGACCATGCAAGCGATAGACTCGGCGGCGGATCACAGGGCGAACCTCAAGGACCTCCAGGAAAGCATTGATACTCTGATAGGAAACCTGGAAAGGGAACTCAACAAAAACAAGCTAAATATGAGTTATTAAACTCCAACGCCGCCTCCTGTTGCCTCCGTGCCCTTCACGGGGCTTCCCACAGCCATACGAGGTGTGACGATGCCCTTAGATGCCGGTGGTGAAGCCGTGGCCCACCTTGCGTTGACAAATGAAGCCATTCTTATTCCATTTCTGCCTTTTATTTTGTTGGAAGAAGGTGTTGGCCAGGTTCTGGTGTTGGAGACAAGCTTAGAAAGCGGGAGGTGGTACCACACAGTGGCGTTTCTCCCTAAAAATTCTCTGCACTGAGGCAGTCTGGGCAATACCTGGCAGAAGATACTGCTGGCGGTGGCAGCAGAACTCCTCATTCCTTAAATCCTGGCTACGGTACAAACGTTCCCCTTGGAAGAGGATGAACGCTGCTTGGCCTGACTTTTGCAGCACAGACTTCAGATAGACTCGTTTTACTATATATGCAACGGCTGCTATGAAAAATGCTTTATATATATATGTATAAAATATTTATATATAAAGTTTTAATTGTACAAATATTAACGTATTCCTCTATTAACGCTTCTCACGAATTATTTAAACGAGCAAAAATTAAATATTTTTCTAACCTAGTTTGTATATATCTGTGTATAAACGTGCAAGTGGCTGTAGCTGCCTTTGCAAAGGAGAAAGATCTCGGATTGATGGAACGTCCGTGTTCATGGGAAGATGTGGCCGGCGATGCCGCGATGGAGTTACCTCTTGGGTAACGTGGATTTATGCACAGAAACGTGGCCAGAGAGAAGGCAGGGTGAATGATTAATGTGAATGACCTTGTGTTGCAGGGCATCGCTTCGCAGGTGCTGTTATTTTTCTCTCTCGCCCCCACCACTCTTTCTCCTTTTTTTTTTTTTTTTCTTCCCCCTCTTTTTTTTTTTAATTTCCTCCATGGTTTTTCATATATAAAGAAGGTCTGGAAAATATTTACTTTTCAAAAACTTGTTCTTGTAACCCGTTAAGTCATTATTGAGGTTTCAATGCTTTGTTTTTCCCTCCAGAGGTACCTCTGGGTGGCTGCTGGGAGGCGGATATGTCTGAGCCCTCTCTGGAGACGCAAGACTTGAGTTCTGCAGTTAGATTTCCACCCCCCCCGAGTCTTTTAAATTGATCTCCCCAAAATGAAAACCACAAGGCTGAAGGAGTTGAGCGATGTCGCTCTTGGGGAGTTCGGGTAGGACTGCAGCTCGTTTGACCTTATTAGATGCCGCTGCCGCCACTTTCTCTAAGCATCTTTTGTCTTTAGTCATTTATGGTGAGGAGTTAACATTTCGTGTTAAGGAAACATGTTCTTGGTTTAATTAAAAATAGTTACCAAACTGCATACAGATCATGGGGTGGTTTGGGATCTCAAAGCTCATCCGGTTCCAATCTCCTGCCATGGATTTATCCTCGTGTTGCTTAATTGAAGAGTTATTTATTTACAGGAGCGAGGAATAAAGGATCTTCTCAGCAAAACTTCACCCCTCTCCTCCAAGGAATTCTCTCAGCATGGTTTCAAATGGTTTATTCAGTCCCATTAATTTATTTTTTTATAAGTGTTAAAAGACGCGAAACAATTATTGCGATATAATTATAATGTATGAAAATGTAAATTTAACCTGAGGCATTTATCAATAAATCAATGTATTTTTTTAAACTTTTATACCTACAAAATGCGCATCCTTTTTAAACTATAGATTTAAATTCTAAATAAAATTTGAATTCAGAACCAAGTTTGACCTGGCTGAATTAGTGATTGTTTAACCCTGTCTGAGCTGGTGTCATACGTTTGTACTGGCTGCACGTGGGAATTAATCCTATGAAGCCATTTGACTTTTCAGCAGATGATCTGTTCTGTTGCCTTTTCTAGATTTAACCCAGCATTTCAGTTATATTGTTAAAAAAAGAACCCAAACCTTACTAAATATTAATATAAAGGATCAAACCAGTGTTGAGGAAGTGTTTTATTACAGGTTGGTGATTCTTTTGAACGCTGCACTGGGCATGAGATGTCTCAGCGCTGGCAGCAAGGTGTTTGCATTTAAAGTTATTTGATAAATGGAATATTAAGTTTTCTTTGTTTATAACAACAAAAATGATGTAAGTGAGCACCTTTTGAGTGAGGTCAGGCTATTTCTTCAGGCAGGTTCTGTCGGCACGCCAGCTCTAATGTTTGAACAACAGGAAATCAATGACTCAATAAATGGTATTAATCTGAATATTAGTTATTAATGTTAATATTAGTTATTACCATAGAATCATAGAATAGTTTGGGTTGGAAGGGACCTTTGAGCCCAGCCAGTTCCAGTACAGGGACACCTCCCACTGGACCAGGCTGCCCGCTGCCCCATCCAACCTGACCTTATTAATGTTAATATTAGCTAATTTGTTAAGATATAGCAAAGTGTCGGTATTATTCAAGCGAAACGTTTGCTGTTAATCATAGAGTCATCGAATAGTCTGTGTTGGGAGGGACCCACGAGGATCATCAAGCTATAACAACTTGTAGAACACGTTTTGTATCTTAGAAATCCTCCTTTAACGAGACACTTTTGTTACGTGTTGTCCCTTATCTGTATTTTTTAAGATGTTATTATATTTTTGTATAATTATTCATTTAATCTGGTCAAGATGCATCCTTCTTATGATTGTTACAGGTTCTTAAGGAGCAGGATTAACGTGGGAAAGACTGAGTGGGGAGACTAAACCAACCTGCTTCTACCAAACCTCTAATGAAGATTTTCTGGTGCACCGGGGCCGTCGGGCGTTGCAGGGCAGAGCTCCTGTTGGAACTCGATGATCCGGTGGGTCTCCTCCAACCTGGTTATTCTATGATTCTATGAACCCGTGGGCACAGTCAGAAGCTTCTCTTGCCGCGCTGCCCTGCGTCTTGGGCTCCTGGGTGTCCCTGCTTTGCCACCAGGAGCAGCTCCTGCCCCGCGGGGGGATCTCGGGCAGCTACGAGTGGTTAAACGCAGAGGACAGAGCCTGCTGGTGAGGTCCTTGGGGTGTATGGACTCGCTTCAGGTGTGGTCTCCGTGCTCCCAGCAAGAGAAAACAGACACAGCAGTTTCACAACTTGTACAAGAATCGCGTGTAAACAGGCTCGTACCCAAGGATGGGCTGGTTGGGTATTTTTAGGTCTGGTCTCTGGTGTCCCATGTGCTGGGCTGGGTGGCAGCCAAGAGCCTTGGTTTGTGGTCCCTAGGGAAGAGGAGAAACGCTTTGTCGGTCGGCACAGCTCTGGCTGCCGAAGGATACGGTAGGTGGGTGGATTGAGGAATGGACTGAGCCCATCTCTAGGGTTTTAACCCACTGCTCTTCGTTTAAACGCGATTGTCTCGATGCTGCTTGGGCTGCGTGGTCTATCCAGCAGACACTGAAGTGCTTCTCCTCCATTTTCAGCTTCGCAGATCTCTAGGCGCGTCCTTCCTAAATGCGTTGCGGATGTGGGTGTTCGTTAATGCACCACGCAAGAAATGCGGCTGCAGCTATTTGGCCGTGCTCTAAAAACAGAGGGAAACATCCCCAGCAAAAGTAGATATTCAAGGTTTTTACAGAATAAATCTATAAATCTGATAAGCCAGAGGCACATCTGGTATCGCTGCTACCAGATCTTAACCCCTTCACCTTCCTCCCAAGGGATGGGGGTTTCTTAACAGTAAAAATGTCTTTTGAAATGAGTCTTTAGCTGGAATTCTGGAGCTACCAACAGCTGGAGGATGGTTGTTTGGGGTGGAGGAAGGACTGGGTTACGCTTGCATGTCGCTGTGATGCCTTCATTTTAAAATGTCATCCTACACAATGAGTTAATGTTTTTCACTCTTGGAATTTTCAGAGCCATGTGGGAAACCCTCTCATTTTCTAGGCAGAATTACCCTGTGGAGCAGCGTGCCAGGAGGTAACGTCGAGCTGACCCTACAGGTAGATGAACGTCCAGGGCTGGATTAGAGAGGATAAAAGACCACGCTGGGGTGTGTCATCTCATCTCTCTGGTGTTACTTGGGAGCGGAGACAAGGAGAAAAATGTTTCTCTGAGCGTTACTCCACTTCCACCGGGGGGTTCTTGCAGCTCCCCAGCCCACTTTGCTCTGGGGAGGGAGCAAGGCTGGTCAGCAGAGCCCTGATCTGCTGCCTCCTCGTCCTCACTGCTAGGAAAGCCCAGCTGAAATCTGGGAATCCTTTCTTAATCAAATACTCCTCTGGAGTGGGGCCTACAGGGAAGCCGGAGAGGGACTAATTCATAAAGGCTTGTGGTGATAGGATGAGGGGGAACTGGTATAATCTGATTTAGGCTTGATATAAGGAAGAATTTCTTCACCATGAGAGTGGAGAGAGACTGGAACAGGTTTCCTAGGGAAGTTGTGGCCACCCCATCCCTGGAGAGGTTCAAGGCCAGGTTGGATGGGGCTTGGAGCCCCTGATCCAGTGGGAGGTGTCCCTGCCCATGGCAAAGGGTTGGAACTGGCTGATCTTAAGGTCCCTTCCAACCCAAACTATTCTATGATTCTAAGAAAACCTTCTGAATCAAGACTCTCAAGGGTGCATATGCAGCAAGGAATGAGGCTTACGTTGAGCTGCTGCCTCTTCGAGGCTTTAGTTACAGTGGAGGTGGGACAGTTGGGCTTTTCAGTCATGACCATGTGGTTGACTTGACTGTGCGCACAGTTTGCAGCCCTGTTCCTCAAAAGGCTGTGGAAGGTGATCTGAGGTGATGTTCTAACGAAATCCAGGCCTGATAACAGCGCTGAGCGTTTTAAGTAGGTGGCTGGGGGGTGTTTACACATCCGCATGGAGCAGGTTGCTGGTTAAATATTGATTTAGCAGAGGAGCCGCGTCCTCTTCCTGTTGAGCTCTGAGTGCAAACACTGTGCTGGAGGTGGGAGGGACGTGCTTGTTGGGTTTTCCTTGGGTTTAATTTAGAGATCACTTACTAGGAGGAACAAGGAATGTTATTATGATGTTTAACCTTACAAGACACTTTTTGCAAACCACGTCCTATCCAGTGGCACCAAACCTGTTTTGAATCTGACCAAAGTTCAGTTAAAGTGGTAAAACTCCACGCCGGGGAGATCTTGGCCCTAGCAAATGGAATGGGCGTGTTTCTAACACTACCTGAACCTGATTTGCAGTGTTTATTTTGGGAGACGGGAGGCTCACGCCGCTCCTGTTTCGTATTCGGTTACGCTTTGCTCTGACGAAGCAGGGCGCTGGGCTGGCTCTCGCTTGTCAGCAAAGATCCTCTCTGCAAATCCCCCGTGTGCGGGTCGTCTTTTGTGCTTCCTTATCTGCTGTGCCCGTACGGACATTGTGTTTGACAGGAGGCTGTGACCCTCAAACCGTTTGGTGAGTCATGGAAAGAGTGAACTCACCCGTAGAGGGTTTAATCTGTCCCCCACCCCCAATAGGTTTAATTTCCACTTGAGAGGCTCCGCTCGCTTACACGGGCTCTGACCCGGCTATTGAAACCGAGCAACCAGAGGAACACTGCTCTCCAAAGTGTCCTCTCTCTGGATGGAGGAGGAACGTGAATATTTATGAGCTGTTACTCATTTACACTGGTAAATATTCAAACTCCTGTACAATGCTATTCGATCTCGCTCATGAATAACTGTCTTGGCTAGAAAACGCACGCGGGTGTGCCTCGTAAAAGCTGTTTGTCCTAAATAATACAGATTTCTTGGAGGGAACAATTTCTTCACATGACTTTGTGGTTTTGGTTTGTAAGCATCTGCCAAGCTTAAATAACAATCATTTTCTAATCTGATGATGGCAGGTAGAAGTGGTTCTGGATTCAGCAGAGGTGCGAGGGGCTTCCTTCTCATTTAAGTGGAGTGAGTAATAAATAGAAGTCTCTATAGCATGGTGAATACTTGATGTGAGTGCGTTTAAGGGACCAGAACCAGGTCACTGTTGTTGAGGGAACACTCACTGTTCCCTGCATACGAAGCAGCTTTATGCGATGCCTTTTGAGCATCTCGTAGCTGCGCTGCTCACACATGGTAAACAAATGCATAAAGTCAATGAAACAATAATCTCTAACTGCAAGATGATTTATTTCTGAAGCTAAACATGTTGGGTTGAAATAAAGAGGTCCTGACATAAAAAGCTGTGATGGTCTTTAAGCATTTGATCAAGAGAGTATCTCTAGTTCCTTTACTACTCCTAAACTTGTTAGTATCTGCTTCTGCAGGCTGAGAAACACAGTGTAGTCTGCATTTTCTTGCTTTTCCATCGTGTCTTGTGTTCTGCAGCGCAGTCACACTCTGAAGGAAAAACATACCAGGCAATAAGTCACCATTAAACTTTGAAACCTGTACTGCAACCCCATTGCTTTCCAGTGGATGCTATCGGTGCTATCACAAATTAATGAAAATAGGCACCACTTTGGGCTGTTAACCGAATTGTTCTTTCCTTGGCTGGTTTAGTTCGTATTATTAAACCATTTACCAAAGAATGGATAAGCAAAATCCCTATGTGAATAAAGCATAGAAGGCTGGAGTCTCTCCTTGCTTGAAGGAGCAACGTTCACGGGGAAGGTGCCCAAAAGAAGAGCAACAAAGCTGGTGAAGGGGCTGGAGAACAAGTCATGAGGAGCAGCTGAGGGAACTGGGGTGGTTTGGCCTGGAGAAGAGGAGGCTGAGGGGAAACCTTATTGCTCTCTACAACACCCTGAAAGGAGGTTGTGGAGAGGTGGGTGTTGGTCTCTGCACCCAAGTGGCAGGCGACAGGACGAGAGGGAATGGCCTCAAGATGCACCCAGGCAGGTTCAGATTGGACATCAGGAAAAACTTTTTCACCAAAAGAGTTCTCAAGCATCATGAGAGGCTGCTCAGGGAGGTGGTGGAGTCCCCAGCCCTGGAGGTGTTTAAACGATGGATAGATGATTTACTTAGGGCTATGATTTAGTAGTGGGCAGGTATGGTAGGACTTCATGATCTCAAAGGTCTTTTCTAACCTAGGGATTCTACGATTCTATGAAAATGTATCTTTTTGAAAGAGCAACTGATGTAAAAAGAAATGCAAATTCATAGTTGTTAAATGTCCACAGGCTTTAATGCTTGTGGTCAGGTGAAAGTCCTACAAGAGCTGAATTTGTAGTTTTAAATATGAAATAAGGAGCTGCTAAGCTGCTCTCGTTATGTCCATCCTGATTTTTGAAAATACTATGTGAAACTCGCCAAGCAAAGCAGGTGCATTGTAAAGATCCAAAGAAATAAAGCAAGTTTTCTTAGAATCATAGAATCGTTTGGTTTGGAAGGGGCCTTAAAGCCCATCCAGTCCCACCCCTGCCATGGGCAGGGACACCTCCCACTGGGTCAGGGGCTCCAAGCCCCATCCAACCTGGCCTTGAAATTCAAGTGTAACATACTGCTTTCTCCCTTTGTGCTTCCAGCAACTTTTCAGTTCTCTTTCGGCTTGAAAATCTTGATATTCTTGAAACTCTTGTTCCCAGTTTTTCAGATATTTGGCTTCTCTTTCAAAATACTCAAGGATGTCGGCTTGCTGTTAACACCATCACAAACAAGGATCACTACGAGAGTTGTAGTTGATGGCCTGACCAGTATTATCGGTTTATCTGTATTGGGAATATATTGATTTGCAGTAAAGCTTTATAAAGATTAAATGAGTTGATTTTTGGATCCCAATATGCACGCAGTTACATAGGTTTTATTACACTGTGGCAAAAAATGCTGAACTTTGACTGTGTTTTCGTGTAGCCACAGTGGAATTTTGGCAACTGTCACCTAGTTTAGGGGCCTCCTGTGAGGGCAAAGGCAGCTTAGCTACAGGTGGTTTTAGGAGAACATGGCCATACTCATCTCCAATCAATTGCCATTCATTTAAAAGCAAGTTTTTCCAGGCAGGCCTGTTTCTATGTTGGAGTTTACAGGATAAAAAGTCACAGTGATAATAAAAATCCTTTACCAACCTCATTTTTCAAAGGGTCCCTTAGCGTCTGACAGATTTCCAAAACATGCAGTACTCCTAACCCATCTGAAACGGCTAAAAAGTGCTGCTCTGCTGGAAGATATTTGACAAAAACCACATAAACAATCTGAATTCCAACAGTAACACGTGCCTCCACCCAAACACGTGCTACAGAGGGTTCAGTTTTGTTAAGGCCTTTTTGGTTTATTGTTCACTGCAGTGAAAAGGCAGCCTTCTTGCTCTCTTATCTTCTTAAAAAATGAAATTACCTTTAAATAGATAATATTTAATACTATATATAAATCTTAATTAATACATATTAATGTTTTGTCAGACTTTTTAAAAATTAAATGTTTTCAGCTGTTTTGCGCCACGTTATCACACTTGGAAGGTGATGTATGTGGTGTTGTATACACAGCGCAGTATTAAATTAGTGGAAATATGTACTTATGTATTATATAAGAGAACAGATAAGTAATGGGATTAATGTGCCTTGGAGTCATGGGCCGTGTTAGAAACGGGTTGGGACAGTGAAGTGTGATCACAATCAACGTACGTGAGGCAACTGAGGGGCTGATGAACGTGACCATTGCTTCAGAGATCTTCTGGAAATGAGACGGCTCATGAGTTTTCTTCAGTAAGTCCCAAATATCGATATTTCCGTCATCTCTGCCAAGGAAGAAAACTCCTGGTCTGGTTAAGGACCAGTGTCCCGCAGTGTATCTTGCAGCAGAGCAGCTTGACTGAAGGATCGCTCCGTTCTTCATGTTGTTTTGAAAACAAATGAAAGACAGAGCCAGTGATCAAACAGAACTATCCATTCGCTACTTCATTTCCTGCCATTTGAGAACAGTTACTGTTTAAACAATCCTATTACAAAAACTGTATCGATGGCAAAACTGATATCAGCTTCTGCAGATAAAGAGGGTTGTGGAGAAGTCAACCCCCTGATATCTCACTTCCAGTAATCTGTCTATCTCCTGTCACAGTCTCTGGTCTTGAGGTTTCTCCAGGTGCCGCTAACTCGGATTCCTAGGTGAGAGGTGAGACCCTTTCCCCCTTCCAATTTAAAGCCATTCCCCCTTGTCCTCTCACTCCAGGCCCTTGTAAAAAGTCCCTCCCCAGCTTTCCTGGAGCCCCTTTCAGCGCTGGAAGCTGCTCTAAGGTCCCCCTGGAGCCTTCTCTTCTCCAGGCTGAACAACCCCAACTCTCTCAGCCTGGCCTGAGAGCAGAGCTGCTCCAGCCCTTGGATCATCTCTGTGGCTCCTCTGGACCTGTTCCAATAGTTCCATCTCCTTCTTCTGTTGGGGATTCCAGAACTGGAAATGGGGCTCCAGGTGGGGTCTCATGAAAGAGGAGCAGAGGGGGAGAATCACCTCCCTTGCCCTGCTGATGTGAAGAAAAAGGAAAAGCTTTTTCTTATACCAAATTTATTTCTGAACTGTGAAGCTTCCTGACCCTGAGGCTATCAGAGTTATCTCCTATGAAACTATCAGTTCTGTTCCAGCTGTGTTAAAATAACTTACTGCAATCTCTTCCTTCCAAATGGCAAAATTGCGGCCTCCGATGCTTAGAACGACGTCTTTAAAAAACGGAGACCTCTGGAGGGTGTGGATGCTTTTATTGTGGAAGGTGTATTTCTGAGCGTGCTTCTTACCTAAGGGAATGAAAAAGGCAGTCGCTGGTAACGAGTGCTTTGGCGATCATCTTCACAATGGGAATTGTGCGAGGGGAAACAGGGAGTGCAGGATCCAGCCCGGCATTCAAAGAGAGCAGCCTCTTCTTTTTTTCACTCACAAGGCACAGGAACTGGAATTCCTGCAAGTCCTGTTACTGTGAAGCGTGACTTGAAAGATTTGTGCCAACGGGTACGTAGCGATGCACCAGTAAGACCGGAGAGGGATTTGATAGCCAAGCCGCTTACACCTTTGAGGCTGCACTGCTGAATCCTGGTGCCATCAGTGAGACAGACTATTATAGCAGGTGAGCAAGAACCTTAAGAACACAGACTATAAGTGCCAGCAGTTTAAAGTTAGCAGTATATGTTTAAACAGGTATTGAGAAACTTGTACTCACTGACTGGTTTTGCCAAGTCACCATCTACTTCCATTTTCAAGTCAGAATAAATAATTTTGTCATCCTGTGATGCCAGAAAAAATCAAGGAAATGCATTTAACGTGAAATGTACTCTGAGTAAAATGAAAATTTGCAGCCAATGACGGCTTGACTACTTGGGTAAAAGGTAACCAGAAGCAAAACGGGGCCAAATTTTCATTTTCATGTGAATTCAAAACAAGGAAAGATTTTGGAATTTCTGTATGTAGGGTAGATAGAGTGCTATGAAGGGCTGGGACTTCCTAAAATAGAAGTGACTTGTGGGGGAAATTGTAGTGTAAATATTTTCACCTGACACTCAACACCAAAAAAATGTTACTCTTCTTATGTGTTCTGGAATACGGAAATATTGTTTGGTTCCTGATGGCAGATAATTAAGTTTAACATGTTTTCATGGAAGGGTTTGGGTTAGAAGGGACCTTAAAGCCCATCCAGTTCCACCCCTGCCCTGGGCAGGGACACCTCCCACTGGATCAGGGGCTCCCAGCCCCATCCAACCTGGCCTTGAACCCCTCCAGGGATGGGGCAGCCACCCCTGCTCTGGGCACCCTGGGTCAGGGCCTCCCCACCCTCACAGCAAAACATTTCTTCCTAAGATCTCATCTCAATCTCTCCTCTTTCAGCTGAAAACCATTTCCCTGTGCCCTATCCCTGCATAACTTGCTCCAGAGCCCCTCACCAGCTTCCCTTTCAGTCGTGGAAGCTCCTCTGAAGTCTCCTGGAGTCTTCTCTTCTCCAGGCTGAACAACCCCAACTCTCTCAGCCTGTCCTCATAGCAGAGGTGCTCCAGCCCTCGGATCATCTCTGTGACCTCCTCTGGACTCACTCCAACAGCTCCATGTCCTTACGGAGCTGAGGACTCCAGAACTGGATGCAGGACTTACAGGTGGGATTCTATGATTCTTTCATTCTCATGAGAGCAGGGCAGAGGGGCCAAAGCCCCTCCTCGCCCTACTGGTCCTGCTGCTTCGGATGGAGCCCGGGTTGGTTTTCTGGGCTGCGAGTGCACGTTGCATTTTGGAAATATCTTCTAATTCTGCTCTTTGAGTAATGGTTCATATTCTACCAAGTATTGGGGCGTTACTATTATTTTAAGCATGTTACTCAACGCATTAAAATGGGAATACAATGTGGCATGTCCAGAAAGATCTATTTGGTTGACACCAGAATAAAAAGCAAGTCCATAGATTTGTGAAAACTCTATTATTTAATTGCTCTGTCTTTTGGATAGCTTGGAATAATATTTTATTTAGGAATCTATTATTTTCACTTACTTCAGTTCCAATAAAAAGGCTGGTGGAGAGATTCTCTAGTATTTTCTGGTTTTTGCTCCGAGTATACAGGCTGTCTTTGGCGAGTGCTTCTGAGGTGTTCCGAGTTCGTCTCCTGTCTGGGAAACATTTATCTATTTATTACACACTGGCATTTATTAGACTATGCTTTGTCTTATAAAAGTGGGAAAAGGGAGAGATGAAGAAAGACCATGAAGGAGCAATTTTTCGGGTTAAATGTTTCCAGCTGGAATCTCCCCGTTCGTGCAGTTGTTCTCCGGTGTTTCCCATAGCAGGGTAGCACTGTTGGGATGGAAAGGACATACTGGTTCAAGAATAAACAGACAGGGGACTTGCATGGGCTATTAAATGAAACCTGCCAGAGTTATTATGGATACGGAACCACTCTTTTTGTATCCAATACATGGACACATCCTGTACACACAGAATAACCAGGTTGGAAGAGTCCCACCGGATCATCGAGTCCAACCATTCCCACCAATCCCTAAATCATGCCCCTAAGTACCTCATCCACCCTCACCTTAAACACCTCACACTTGAAATAACAGTATATTTAAGAAACCTTTTTCCTCCAATGCACTAGGCTCTACAACATTTTCTTGCTCAGTTTTCATTATGTATACAATGAAATATCAGCTTGTTAAAAACATTCTCCTCAACAAGACGTAATAAACAAATTACCTGAGGTTTTGCAACGATAACGTAGTTCTCTTAAACTAATTCTGATGGGAATGCACTCCGTGTTGATATCGCTTTTGCACAGGTTTATCTGTTCAGGAAAAAATGCATTCGCTAACTCATTTGCTCAGATCTTTCAGGTGCAAGACTATAAAACTTCCTACTGGAATCACAGAATTGCCTGGCTGGAAAAGACCTTTGAGACCATCGAGTCCAACTGTACCTGCCCACTGCTAGACCAGATCCCTGAGCACCTCATCTACCCATCTTCTAAATCTCACCAGGGATGGGGACTCCACCATCTCCTGGACAGCTGTTTCAGTGCCTGAGAACGCTTTCGGTGAAGAAATTTTTCCTGATATCCTATCTGAACCTGCCCTGGCGCAGCTTCAGGCCATTCCCTCTCCCCCTATCGCCTGTCACTTGGGAGAAGAGACCAACACCCACCTCTCTACAACCTCTTTTCAGGGAGCCGTAGAGAGTGATGAGGTCTCCCCTCAGCCTCCTTTTCTCCAAGTAGAAGACAGGTCTTCTCAGTGTGCAGTGTTGTCACGGTTTAGCCCCAGCCCGGCCAATTTCAGCAGCTAAAACCGAGCATTTAATTTGCAGAAAATGAAGTTACTTCGACAAGACTTAGCTGAAGTCAGAAATCGATTCTACTTTAGCTCAACCCAGAACAAGTGTGTTTGTAACACTCCATGAAGAATATTTGCTGTCTCGTGCACAAGCAGGGACCAAATGCAAACCTGTGGCTTCTCTTATTTTATCCTTTCCCTGTAAGGATTTTGCCATGTTTCCAGAAAAAAAATCCCAGCTCCAGTGGTCACGCTTGTTCAGCAACTGTATCGGCTGCAGCGCGGATCAGCAGATTTTATACCAAATAGATTATTTTCATCCTCATTTTTTCCCCAATCTGCTATGACCATTTCATCAGACTGACTGCTGGGTTGCCAGCAATTACTGTTCTGTTGAGCACGACCATGTTTCATGGCTTGGAAGCCACCAAGATAGACAACACAACGCTTGAAAAGGCTGACAGGAGCTTACCCTATTAATACAACTAATTCTGCACCTCGTGTAGTTTTTAAGAGGCAGTCACACTACTTCTCGTGAGTTCCCTTTTCAAACTGCATTTTATGGAAGTCTCAGAGGAAGGTTGAAGGCTTTCATTTAGTAATCAGGAGGAAAATCACAAACTGCTGGAAAAATTAAAGAGTTGGGAAGCAAAATGCTACGTTCCTATGGAGTTCTGGCCATATCTACTTGATCTTTCCGTTCTGTATTTGTGTGCAGTACCTTTACGACAGGTTTCCAGCAGAGATCAAGATGTTTATCTGAAACGTCAGGAGGTTTATAAAAAATGCCCTCTGCCGCTTTCTCAGATGCTGGTTGTTCAGTTAGGTTGGTGGCTGGAATATCCCAAAATAGTATTGAGCTGCAAAATGATTGTATAATATTATTCCCTATTTTTTGTTTCAAAATCAGATGCAGTTTTCCACACATTTTAAAGTTGTGTTTTCAGCCTTTTACCTTTCAAATCTGCATAGCAATAGACTCTGAGAAGCAAATACTTAATTGCTTCTTTTATAAATGAGGGTACCTATTCCTTTATTCATCGTTTCATCAGTTGTTACCTTTACCAGAGCAGCCGGATAACATTCATACACTTTACTTATGGGAAGTTACTGGGTGAAGTTACTGGTGCTACTGGGTAAATTCCTGGAGGCTCATAGAACTGGAGAAGAATTCTGCAGCAGGTAACTGAGTAATCCAAATCAAACCTCACTCTCAGCTCTCGTGTGTACCAATTTGTTTGCTGACATTCAAGACAAATGGTCCCACTCCCTCAAATCCGTCATCTCACTGGAGTTTTCAGCCCTCTGCTTGTTCCTCTTGCTCTGCTCTGGACACTCAGTCGCAGATTTGATACAGACAATGATAAATTTTCCTCATTGCTTACATCTCTTTCCCTTTTCTAACAGGATTTCCTCAGGGACAGTGCTGGATGACATTCCAGAGATTCCCCCACTCGTATTTTGGGTGAATACTTGTGAATTGGAGCCCTGGTGTGTGAGTACTTTAAATTATTTTTTCCATGTGCCTTACTTGCATTACACTGCGAAGATATTAACAATGGCATTTGCAGTCCTCCTTCTTAGTTCTTTGAAGCCTCCTCTGGTTTTGATTAGGAAAAATACCTTTATATCATTAACAAACGTCGCTGCCTCAGACCTACCTTTTGATGTAACTGGCAAATAAGTCATCGAGCCCAGTCATGCAGCTGAGAGGCCTTAAGCCTTTTGCTGTCGAGAAAGCTAAAAATTCATTTCCACTCTTTGCATTGTGCCTCCTTTCCAATCACTGGATCACATTCATTCAGAACCATCAGGACTATTTAGTCCACAAAAGAGAAGGCTCGTACCGAATAATTTTGCCAGCTAAGCCTCCAAGCTTCAATACAGTTTACAGTATTTCTTTGGCCTCAAAATCATTAATAGCTTTGTGTGCAAGAGTCATAATCCATCTAAGTGTGGTGATGCTCTTCAGGCCAATGCATGTGCGGCTAATGCTTAAGAATATAAACACATATACCTGAGGTTTTTCAGTTAATGAACCCTTAATGCCATTACTGTAAAGGGCTTAAATGGTGAAGAACTTGATGTGCTTGTCTTCTGCATATGGAACTTGAGCTATGCAGAACAGGCTGATAGGAATCCAGAAGTGTGCTGGTTAAAATCATGCTCTATAAAGCTTTCCAGAGGAAAGTGGACGGCATCTTGTAGAGTGTGTGTTGTACATACCAGTCAGGGGAGCAAGTTACAAGCTGCACACAGATTTCAGCTTTGTTCTCAGAAGCAGCACCCATTTGGTTGTCCTAAAAGTAACAGTAATAATGGTTACAGGGAGAGAAGATGATGGCAGGCAGGAATTACTCTTTTCTAAGTAAGGTTTTCAACGCAGAAAATGGGCTTCTAGAAGTGAAATCATTGTTTCTGCTTGGGTCATGTTTGAAAAGTCAGACTTACTAACCTGTAGTTATAAAGTTAAGACATTGTACAAATCTGCTTCAGGTGAATCGGTATCCGTTTTGCCTGCTAAAAATTCTAAATGAAGCTCTCTGGATAAATCCTGGCTGGTACCACTGCAAGTCATTTAAAAATTTTTTATCCAAAGAGGAAATCATCGAGAAATTTCTCTCACACAGTTAAGTTTAGTGAAATATCTTTGCTACGTTTACCCCATGGATTATCTCTTTTAAACTCTCGCTCAGCTAGACTGAACTGCAGAACGGTGGTGGTACCTTCAAAAGTTAATTATTGAGTTGAGTTTGCGTTTGTGGGGTTCCGCAGGTTTTACAGTACTTAGCATTTACCATTGGTTTATAGCAAATTTATTTTAATTTATTCAGGAAAAATCAAGGAAATGGATTTGGGGGAGAAGGGAATAAGTGATTATAGGCCATGCCCTGATCAAATGTAATTTCCAGTACATGCAAAACGTGTATTTTTGGCCAAATCCTACTCCTATTTTCATTCGTGAGTTGCTTACCTGGAGCCAAAAAGACAGTCTCCCAACTGTGCAAAACTAGATTAGGTTCTAGATATAATTTTGAATATTTTGCTGTTGCTGTGCAATAATAAACTGCTGATTTAGGAACCGTGCCATAAAAACTGCGACGCTGAGCAAAGGCTGACACACGTTCCATGTTTATATAACAAAAAGTATATCCAAGGGCACCGCTAAATATTGACAAAGTCATTCCTTTGTCAGTGTTGTTTACCAAGAATGAGTTTCCTGTATCTGTTATCCCAGAGGAATATGAAAACAGCTCTCTGAGCCTAAACCTTGGCAAAAAACCCCATTGAAACAACAAAAACCACAACAGCATTCTGCTATCCAATCCCTTTCTGCGCGTTTGACATCTGCTATCAATTAGTATACACAGGGATTACTGCAGCAGAATTAATAACGAACACAATTCTTGATATCTAGGTAATTTAGGTTATTTCTCTGAATTCCTGGTGGCAGGCTGGGTTGCTCATAGTAGAAATTCACCACGTCTGAGATATGGAAGGCTTATTGTAATTTGAATTATGATTCTCAGTAGAGCTTTCAATAGTGCTGCTCCAGTATGAGTAGATTTATATCAGGTTGAGAAGACAGCACAGCAATGAACAGGACAAGTGGCTCCAGGTTATTTAATATTTAGAAAATGTAGTGAGAAATAATGAATGCACAATTGGATCTTTATATTTGATAGGTTGCACTGATTTCTTAGGTAGCAGATTGGGAAAGCAATGCAAAGAAGAAAAGTGGATTTTGAAGCTCACCTCAAAATAAGCTGGCAGCCAATGTAGATCTGTTACTGGTTTTTTATGACTATCCTCTATGGAAGAGACCATGCAGAACCTCACTAGAGGTGGCTCTGTGCTACTCTGCTGGGTTTCTGTAAGTGAAGGCTAGAAATAGATCATAGAATCACCAGGTTGGAAAAGACCTTTTGGATCGTTGAGTCCAACCATTCCTATCTGTCACTAAACCATGTCCCTGAGCACCTCATCTACCCGTCTTTTAAACACCTCCAGCAATGGCAACTCAACCACCTCCCTGGGCAGCCTCTGCCAGTGCCCGGTAACCCCTTTGGTGAAAGATTTGTGATAACGAGTCATTTGGGAGAAGAGGCCAGCACCCACTTCTCTACAACCTCCTTTCAGGTAGTTGTAGAGAGCAATGAGGTCTCCCCTCAGCCTCTTCTTCTCAAGCATAAACAACCCCAGTTCCCTCAGCCGCTCCTCAGGGTCAATGGGCTACACCTACTTATGCAGAAGGGAAACAATTTTCAACACACAGCTTTGGAGATTTCCAAAATAACAAGAGAAAAATACAAGGAGAAAGGGAAAGAGCCTTCACAGTCCCAGGGAAAGGGGGCATTTACCATTCAAATTAACGAAGTACCTACATTTGCAAAACACAGCAGACCTGTTGAAGAAAACCAGGGTAATTTACACACTGTTAATGCTTCTTCACGTACTTCAGATCAGTTTATAGAACTTTCTAGGGGTCTAATAACTTCCCTTTGGGGGAAAAAATTGAAAGCACCAAAACAGGCCTTTGGACGTGGAGCTCCAAATGACTCCTAACATGCCCCCACACATCTACTTATGTGGATTTTCTTAGGTCTCTAGTTTGCTAGAGTGACAGGATTAGGGGGAATGGCTTTGAATTGGAAGGGGGGAAAGTCAGATGATACCTTCACCCGTTTTTCCCCGTTAACTTGTACTGAAACTTTGCCGTTCTTCACCCCAGACGTAGAGTTGTACCGCAAGATATTTAGAACAGAATCCTTCACCGTATTAACCTCTGTCATCTTGTCATCATCATCAACAGGTTTTACATTTTGCAGCTTTTCTTCATGTTGAGAAATATCCCACAGTACAACCTGCAAGAAAAAAAATGAATATATTATGAATTATTTAATCCCTTATATTAATATGCATTATTTTCAAACTGAGTTCATGGGGAATTGGGGCAAAAGGAGTAATTCACTTATGAAATCTCGAACGTATTTCTTCTTCAGTCTGATGCAATCAGTTGAAAGACTGCACTTGTCTCAACAGAAGAAAAGAGAGTTTTTTACGGCTTGACCTGTTTATCGGCACCGCTGCTGCGAAGCAGCATCATACAATGATGGCACAAGTTTGGTACAGGATCAGAGAATTCCTGAGACTGATATCTGTCTTGTGACATGATGTATTTTTATGGACGTTGAGTACGCTTCTTCACCCTTGTAAGAAAATAGAGAAATATCTGATTTTATTCTTAAACAGAACATTCACACCTGTCCATTGACGCAGCCACCAGCAACGATATTTGGATCACTTGGACTGAACTGAAAGCAGTCGATGTCTTCAGGACACTCCAAAACTAACTAGAAAGAAGGAAACAAAATAGTTGAGAACACAGTCACATTGATTGTTTGTTCTCTTGTTATTTAAACACTTGGCATATTTGAAAGTACAGATTAAATACCTGAGGGTGGATAGGGTCAAAAATACTCCAAAAAAGTATTGCTGATTGCTGCAGCAACAATTTATCACAGAGGTTAACTTCTTCTTTGTAAGAAAGGCGCCGTCTTGCTGCTACTGCTACGATCCCTGATTGAGGGAGAAAACGAACTTTCTCAGAAGCAACAACTGAAGTTTCAACATGCTGTTAATTATTCTAAGTGATTTATAACTAAACCTTCTGATTACAGTGCAAGAAACACCGCAAAATGAATATACATTTTCCTTTTTACAGATCAACTTTGAAGATATTATTTTTGTTACTTAATTAACAACGAATCGTGGCACCTAAAGATCAAGATAAAATTCAACTTTTTTGCTAATACTCCTTTAAAGCTGTGAAACCTGAATTGATGTGACTTGTCCAGGCCACCCATCATGAAATCAAATCTTTTGCAGCTGAATTAATTCTCTACACAGACCGCAGTGTTGTCTACGGTTTAGTGGTGGGCAGGTACAGTTGGACTCGAGGGTCTCAAAGGTCTTCTCCAACCAAGTGATTCCACGATTCCATGATTCTGTTCATACGCTGTGTAGCTGGGATGTTTATATAGAACTTAATTGTGCCTTTAAGCCTGGCTGTAGGGCAATAATCCATAGCAGAGAGCAGGAGGAGATATCCGAGTGCCTCGTGATGCTCCCTGGCACTCGTCAGGAGAGCAGGGGAGTGGTGCGGCTCTAACATTCCTCCACAAGTATCAGGCATGCGACGAGAACCAGGCATAGGGAGAACACTGATGGTATGCAGAGCCACCAGAAGGACCTGGCACAGTCGCAGCCCCACTTGAATGTGCCTCATAAGGGAGAAATCTCCCTTTCCTACGATCTCTGCTTATAGGTCTGCGTGATGGACTTGGCACGGCTGGTCTGAACTCCACAAAGAATTTGTCTCATTTTTCACTTCATCTCAAATCGGCAATTCAGACATTCCAAATTAGTTGTTTTGTTGGGTTTTGTTTTTTTTTTTTAATTTAAAGGCCGATAATTTTATGAAAGATGGCTATTTTACAGCTGTCACATAATGTGTGTCATTCAAGTCTCAAACAGGTACTTTAACAGCGTTACCGTCAGTGGTTGGATGCCAGCAAACGCAGCGAATCGTGGTATCCTTGAGATAGCGCAGATCTGGAAAGGATTGGTGCGCTTCGAGAAAAACACCTGGCTTGCCACCAGAACTGCTTTCGTCTTCTCCGAGGGCCTTCCAGTCATCAAAAAAAGCATTCATAATTTCATTTTGCTGCAACGCGATTTCCATTCTGTTTTGTGAATAGAAGGATTAACACTTTGAAGAATCCAGGTCAAACTACTCAGTAGCCAAACCAGAAATTATTCTGTAGAGAAACAGCTTCTGTTTTACATGGAATTATGACCACAGTAGTAGAAAAAATTGTTAATTCCATAACGACACATCCCTGTAAAGAAACCCTCTTCCATTTAAATGTAAGTAACCAATCGTACAAAGAATTTAACTCTAGTTTTGTGTAATTGTTCGAGTTTTATGCAAAAAAGCATCAGCAGGTGGGACTTGTCGAATGACTAAGGGCTGTAAGACAGCGCCTTTGCTCTTCTGCATGAGCTTCTGCTGGAATAAGCAGCCTTTGAAAGGTCAGCTTTGCAGCTTGTTTGAAAAGGTGTATTGCTATCAACTTTAACAGCTCTAATAACTATTTAAACCAACATGCGCCTATGGCATAGGCGTCATGTTAATTTTCAGAAACAAATATTAAGTAAATATTTGTTCATATTAAAATAATAAGCAAGAGAAAAACAAAAGCAAAACCGTATATAGAAACAAAAAAAAGCAGTATTTGACCAGACCAGTGGTCCCCTCAGACAAGAGTTCTTGCTAATATTCTGTATTATTTCAGGTAGCTTTTAATGTGCGTTGCTGCAGTGATTTTACCTTAAACTTACTGATGTAAGGAAGTCTTTCATTTTCTCAGATGACAGATTCTCTTCTTTCTCTTCATCTGACAGCTGTCTAGGAAAATACTGCGTGGCTGTATTTTTCGGATAGGTCCTAAGCAATTGGAATAAATTTGAACATGAGTAAGCACAGGAATGATTTCAAAGACAGAAACCCAATTTTAGCTGCCTATGTTGGCTGGACCAGAGCTAAACTGTGACAAAGATCTTTGGAAAAGACTGAAAGAAGAAAGATGCAAATGGAGCATCCAGTTCTGTTCTCTGAACCAGTTTGTGCTTGAGTAACTCCAGAAAAGTTGAGCTAATTTACATAACTTCAGTTGAGATCAGAAACATAATAAATAAACTGATGTTTTCTCATGCTTACCAGTTCGTCTGAGTACCAGCTTCTCTAACTTTTGGAACCATCTGTATGCCCACATCTTTTTCAAGCACTTTAATACTAAAAGCTTTGTCTTGATAGGACGTGCATTCAATGTAACTGTCTTTTACCTCTGAAGCATTCTTATCAGTAAATGTAATCGGTGCACCAAACATCCTGCGTACTCGAGAAACCTTGTATTTAACCTGGAAAAGAGATGTGTCTGTAATTAGCAGAGGAGAAAGTTTTTGGCAAGTTCGTTCTGTAAAATGGCAGCATTCATATAATTGTAGAATTAATTTTGTCGGTGATTTCTGTGCTGGATTTAGGCAGGTTTGTATTTCCAAAACAAGAAGTAACATTTTAGGTTGCCGCCTGCAAGACAAGAGAATTGCGTTTTAAAATTCCTGCAATATCAAAATTGCACCTTTAATTAAAAGACTGATTCACAGGAGGTCTTATGCAATACTGCATTGGACTTCCAAACCCCAACTTTTCATCTCTTCCCTCCTAGTGCAATTCTCAACCTTGGGTGAGGTATTTCAGCCTCTCTTGCTGATAACGTCTATTCTGAGGTGAGAGCCCTTACGAGTCTTATTTAAATGCCATCCATACAATGAACCAGGGGCTCCCTGGAAACACAACTAGGTTCTTAGAATATAATTACAATGATTCAACTTGTTATCTGGCCAGATAGTAAACTGAGCAAGAAGTGGTAGATATGCTAAAGACCAGAGGATCAGGACTTTCAGAGTTCCAGTTTGAGTAGTCGATATGTCCAGAGCAGCCTTATGACCCTTGTTTGCAGCATTTAAAGAGAACAGAGTTGTAAAAGAGAATAAAACAACTTTCTGCAGCATTTCTAGTCTATTAAAAGTTGAGCTCGTTCTTTCTCTTTTCATATTGAAAAATGCCAAGAAAAATTAGAATTGCAACTTTCAATTATCTGACTTTTTTGGAAGACACTTAAACTAAATTTGAGTTTTGTGATATTTATTTGAGCGATGCGTGTTGGTTCTGACCTTTCTAACGGTGTCTTTGACAGATTCTTCTTCAACTTCCTTTTCGCTGCCAAGAGAAACCCAAGGTTTGGATACAGGAGGTTTATAAGGTTGGATGTCCGGAGTTCCATTTTCTTCTTCATTTTCTTCTGCAGTTTCTGGAGGCTGTGACACCAAGGAGAGCCAAACAGTACTTCTGCAAAACTTTGGTGCTGAAACGTAAGTATGAACTAGAAACCCAGTTTTCTGTCTTTATTCACGCATTCTTTCCTGTTGCCTCAATGCATTAAGCCTGGCTATGCAGCACCCCTTCATTCATTTGGGCGTTAATATTTTCCAATAAACCTTGCATATTTAATATTTAACTGCTAAAGAGAGACTGATGTCTTGAAAGAATTGATAATGTTTTCCTACATTAGGCCCTCCTGCCTGGAATTGCACTTTGCTTCTCTAATAATCGTTACTCCTGACACAGGGTGACAAACTTGTGTTGAAAAATTATATCAACTGCCCGTAAACCTTCTTCAATGATGCAACGCACAAGGGGAAATCTATGTATCTTGATTTGGAACTCAAGGACATTTTAAAGTATGGTTTGAACTATATATATATATACACGTTTTGTGACAAATAAGTATATTTCTTCAAAGATGCTCAATATATTATAGGCTTTTATTTTTGTGTCTGGGTCCTAGAATCATAGGATCGCTAGGTTGGAAAAGACCTTTGGGATTATCAAGTGCAACCGTACCTGTTCACTACTAAATCGTATCCTTGAGCACTTCACCCACCAGTCTTTTAAATCCTTCCAGGGCTGGGGACTCAACCACCTCCCTGGGTCTTGGTAGAGGAAATCAAAGCTTGTGATAAAAATCATAGAATCATAGAATGGTTTGGGTCAGAAGGGACCTCAAAGCCCATCCAGTGCCACCCCTGCCATGGGCAGGGGCACCTCCCACTGGATCAGGGGCTCCAAGCCCCATCCAACCTGGCCTTGGACCCCTCCATGCAGCCGAGGTTGTTATAAAGGCCATCAGAAGTAAAATACAAACATTTAATTCAGTCCTTCTCAGTATAAATAATATTTTTACAGTGATACACGTATTTTTCCATTATCAGATTAATGCTTAGAGAAACACTCTAGCATGCCAGGCACATCAGAGGCTTATGAATACGATACCATTCCTGAAGTATATGTTTGAGACAAGGTTCTGAAATATTCATAGGTAGAACACTGTAGTACACTTAGATTTTCTTACCTTCAGAAGGTTTTCCTTGGCTTCCTCTGAAGCAACAAGGTAAAAGTTCTGGCCGTACTGGAACTCTGCATCAAAAACTACCAAAAGTTCTTCCCCAGGATATTCCTATTTTAATTAAAACAATTAGTGGAAAGCTGAAAGCAAATCACATCCCAAACAGATACAAGCCCGTGACTTCCAAAGCCACCACCAGTGTAAATTCAGTATCTTCGGTTAATCTTGTGGTTTTAGGAGGGAATTTTGTGCGTTCACTGAAAATAACAGATGGATTTTATATTTTCGTACAGAGAATTAAACAAAAAAGAAACTGGTTCAATGATTCTCAATAAGGAGGCCATGAATCAGGGGAAGCCAAAATACATGAAGCTCTGCCAGTTCACAGAATCAAAACTAGTGATATTTATGTTACTTTTAACATAGTTTTTAGTAAAAAAAAAGATGCAGATGTTGAGCTGTGAGAAACTTTGAGTTGACAGTGGTCCATGACCTATAGCCTCTGGATATTACAGCAATCGTGTATTTATACAGTCAAACAAGGAGAGACCTTATCGTTAAAAGAATATCTACGGTGAGACCCTGAAGTCTGAAAGTGAGAACGAAACACGTTACATACGAGGACAACGTTTTTGACAGCGTGGAAGTCAGAAACGGCAGCTCTCGTTTTCAGGTCCTGAATGACGTCCTCCTTTTTAATAAGTTTGAAACGGTTTTGTTCTGTGACATCTTCATCAACTCGGCAATTAAAAATTTCTTGGGTCTGCATAGTCAAAACTAAAGGGAAGATTTCTGGGTGCCCTGTGAAAGAAAGCAAAATTGCAGGATAAACGTGGGATTTTTATGTGATAATAACTGATACCTTCCATCTTCTTTGTTTCATTCTATTTTCTTAGCTTGAGTTATTTAATATTTTACGTTAATTCCCAGCACCTGTGCTATTTTTCTCCTTGCCTGTGGGTTAAATTGAAGTTCATGGAATCATGGAATGGTTTGGGTTGGAAGGGACCTTAAAACCTGTTGAGTTCCAACTCCTGCCATGGGCAGAGACGCTTCCAGCTGGGTCAGGATGCTCAGTCGATGTATCTAAAATGATGGTGTTGACCAGTTGGCTCAGCATATTTTGAGGAGCCTTCTCTAACCTAAGCCAATGAAGACTGACAAAACAATAAATCCTTCTTAATCTCTTATCATCCGGGAAGCTAAATCTCCACTTAAGCCTATCACATAATACATAATGTTCAATGAATCTGACATTTATCCTTTAAAGTCTTTCAGTGCTGCTCCTCTGCTGTACCTGCTCTGCTGCAGTCATCACTAAAATTAATGACATCTACGGTGCTTCTGGCAAGCCCTGCACTAAACCAGGTATGATTTTCTTGGCATTTACTAGTTATTTTGCAGCACACGTGATCCACTTACAGCACTCACAGCCCATTAGTTCACTTTCTTTACAGATTGTAGTCAATATTGCATGACTTTCTCTTTCAGTGCTCCAGAGGTTTTAGGGATATCTGTGTAGGTGCTTCAGAAAAAATACAAAATCAAAGGGATGTTGATTGGGAAAGACCTCTGGAGGTCATTTGGTCCAAATTCACCGTTGGTAACACCAGACCAAGCCAGGACTTATCTTCTGGACTCCCCGTGCTTGCCTTTTGACATCTACTCCCTGTGCCTAATGAGGCCAAGACCTAGAACCTTCTTTTGCTTTGAGACCTGGCTCAGAATGTGTGTGCATTCCAGGGTGATTTGAAACACGTAATCCTTCTGAGGCATTGCCAAAGTTGATCTGAAGGGCTCCCGGGTCACTCTAGCCAAGGGCATTGAGGCCTCGTTAGGGATGTCGTTAGGAAGCAGACCCAAGCCCCAGTCCGAACTGCAGCAGGACAGATGGAAGTTACGTGTTGATACATTTAAGCAAAAAAAAAAAAAAATTGCACCTTCTTTTGCAAATTAAATTTCATAGGATAGAAACCTGGAGCTGTGCACCAAACCAGAACATGATTTCTAACCTCTTGTCATGCTGCCTTGCACGGCAGAACGGACAGCGGAGCAAAGGAACAAAAACTGTGTATGTCTCACAGTCTTTAAAGTTGGGTTGGTTTGTGGCTGGGGCAATTAAGAGGGCTAGAACCTAAAGACAATTTATAAACATGATTTCCCGGTTCTTATGGGATTTTTTTTCCAGACTACTATTCCTGTGGCTCCAGTAAATTTAATTAGAACCTAACAATTAGACTTCTTTTTCCTATATGAAAACCCCTAAACAAGAGTAACTGTGGTTGATTCAAGAAGCTTGTATGATCTTATTTTTTTGAATGCTGAGTCAAGCGTACGGGCTTGCCCACAAATGCTGAAGAAATCTTTTCAGAAGGATGTAGGTTTCAGTACCTGCACATAGTAGCATCTTTTCCTGTTTCTAGCAATAGTTCAGCTGTTTTGGCTTCTAACCTTATTTGCCACTAGGTGGAGGTAAAATTCTCTCAAAACTGAGTATCTCCAGGAAGACTGGAAATACAGTTTTAAAAGGAACACTTTCACCCTCTGAGGGATCATTTAGTGCCCATTTTCATTAATTGCGGTGAAGTTAATCCGCGTGCAATTTTCGCTTCCCCCCATGTGTTCCCAGGTTTATGTAAGAAGACAAGTGATTTATGATTTCTTTAAAAATGACCTGGTTTGCCTATTTGTCACATTATGTTTTAGCTTTGAGCACTAAAAGCTGTACGGTTAAAAGCTAATTAAGAAGATGACCTTTTGGGCTGTTCCTGTAAACTCTAGATAAAGTTTACACTGAAATCAATTTAAATTATATCCGAATACATAACCTGCACGAATCAGGTCAGAAGAAAAATCTAATGAGAGATGTGGAAAAAAAAATACTTTGGTGTTTATGATACAGGATTATATTTCAACTCAAATAATTACATCTTTTAGCTCATAACCACGGTCACATTTAAAAGCACAAAACCTGCATTTTTCTTGCTCATAAGAATCACAGAATAACCAGGTTGGAAGAGACCCACTGGATCATCGAGTCCAACCATTCCCACCAATCCCTAAATCATGCCCCTAAGCACCTCATCCACCCTCACCTTAAACACCTCCAGGGACGGTGACTCAACCACCTCCCTGGGCAGCCTGTTCCAATGCCGAAACACCCTCTCCGTGAAGAATTTTTTCCTTATCTCAAGCCTAAATCTCCCCTGGCGGAGCTTGAGGCCATTCCCTCTTGTCCCCTGTCACTTGGGAGAAGAGGCCAGCACCCTCCTCTCCACAAACTCCCTTGAGGTAGTTGTAGAGAGTAATAAGGTCTCCCCTCAGCCTCCTCTTCTCCAGGCTGAACAACCCCAGCTCTCTCAGCCGCTCCTCATAAGGCCTGTTCTCCAGCCCCTTCACCAGCTTCGTTGCTCTTCTCTGGACTCGCTCCAGGGACTCAACATCCTTGTGGTGAGGGGCCCAGAACTGAACACAGGATTCGAGTGCGGTCTCACCAGTGCTGAGTACAGGGGGAGAAGAACCTCCCTGGACCTGCTGGTCACGCCGTTTCTGATACAAGCCAAGATGCCATTGGCCTTTTTGGCCACCTGGGCCACTGCTGGCTCATGTTCAGTTGGTTGTCAACCAACAGCCCCAGGTCCTTCTCCTCCTGGCAGCTTTCCAGCCAGGTTTCTCCTAGTTTGTACCTCTGCTCAGGGTTGTTGTGCCCCAAGTGCAGGACCCGGCATTTGGCCTTGTTAAACCTCCTGCCGTTGGTCTCTGCCCAGCGGTCCAGCCTGTTCAGATCCCTTTGGAGCCTCCCGACCCTCCAGCAGATCCACACTTCCACCCAGCTTGGTGTCATCTGCAAACTTGCTAAGGGACCACTCGATGCCTTCATCCAGGTCGTTGATAAAGACATTGAACAGGGCTGGACCCAGGACTGAGCCCTGGGGAACCCCACTTGTCACTGGCCTCCAGCTGGATCTAACTCCGTTTACCACCACCCTCTGGGCCTGGTCATTCAACCAGTTTCTCACCCAGGAGAGTGTTCTTGACATCTTATGACACTTAAATGGCAGATTTTTATTCCCTACAAAGCAAATGACATCAATAAAGGTCTATTGATGCCTATGATTAAAAACACAAGAGATCTGCTAAAATCACCTTCTAACTAGATTCAGCGATTAGGCAAAGATCAAAGCTTTCTTTAAAAGGACAAAAAGATTTTCTTTCAGTTGCTTAACTGTTACTAAATGCAAGCACGTTGCACCTTATAATTCTGTTGCAATGATCTTTATTTCCTCTGATCTCCATTCTTCTCAACCCAAGATAAAAACATCATCATCAACCCCATACCTGTTTCAGAATTCCCGGCTGCACTGCCTGCTGCTCAGAGTGCTACTGCAACCCCTACTGGAACAGCTGCATTTCTTCATAGTTTCTAATCTTTCCTTCTCAGTCCCTGGCATCAGCAACGTCAAAGCTTCAAAAACATTTAAAGTCTTCCAAAACAATTAATTTAAAGCCCTCATAGCACTTACCTATAGCAGCCATAGAAAGATCAACTTCATCTTTTTTACCTGAAATATAATTATATGATATTATCTGTAATTTTTTAAACAAACTAACTAGAAACATGCAGTCCTGTCCTTCTTAGGGCAATGCTTAAAATATCTTTACCCTTCCAATTCAAAGCCATTCCCCCTCATCACTCCATGGCCTTGTAAAAAGTCCCTCCCCAGCTTTCTTGTAGCCCCTTTCAAGTACTGGGAGGTCGCTAAAAGACTCATATTTTCATTCAATATCATTATTGTGACACCACAAACTATTAAATCTAAACTAGCAAGATGAAGTGTAGTTATTGCAATGTGGCTTTGTTATGTTCCATGTATTGGTTACAAAACCGTAATCGTTAATTGTAGATCTCTCATTTATATAAAATAGCATATTCTAACCTATCTGATGCTTCGGTGCGTGGGCCCAAAATAGTTACGGTAGCTCTCATAGAATTGTAGAATGCCAGGTTGGAAGGGGCCTCAGGAATCATCTAGTCCAACGTTCTAGGTGATCAATAGTTTAAATGAGATGGTCCAGCCCCCTGTCGAGCTGAGGCTTAAAAGCATCTGGTGTAGAGACCAGATGACCGCTCATTTCATTGCTGCTGTACCTTACATACCAGACTGAGGTCGTTTTCCTTTTGAGGATCCCTCGGCTTTTTTTTTCAGCTTTCTGTTTCTTTGCCGAGGTTTTTGGACCTTTCGAGGACATCTTGCCGGATGCGCAGTTTCTCAACATGTTTTCAGACTTCTCTAGATAAAGACATATGCCACCAATAAACTTTAAGCAGACAATGGAACGCATCATGTAGGAGTGAAAATTTGGTCCACAACTTTATGTAGTTTATTGTCACAGAACTATTTTCATATGCATCTAAAGGTACGTTATATATTTTTAAAATAATAGACTGTAATATGATATGATATAACATAGAATCATAGAATGGTTTGGGTCGAAGCGGACCTTAAAGTCCATCCAGTTCCACCCCCTGCCGTGGGCAGGGACACCTCCCACTGGATCAGGTTGCTCAAAGTCCCATCCAAACTGGCTTTGAACCCCTCCAGGGATGGGGCAGCCACCACTGCTCTGAGCAACCTGGGCCAGGGCCTCCCCACCGTCATCATGAAGAATTTCTTCCTAATGTTCTTTTCTGTTTCCAGTTCCACTTTCAGTGTAGCTCTGTGGAGGACAAACTTGGAAGAAGTTGTATGTATAATTACATGTAGGAGATGACACTGTATAGAAGCGACTCTTTGCTTCCTTTACTTTCCTTCTTCCTGGTATCTAGGACAAGGATGGGAGCAGCAGCTCAGGAAAGGCTCCATTCCATGGGAAAGCAGGAGTGCAGAATAGCCTGACCACTGTACAGCCCGGCCAGCACGCCACCACGAACCAGCAGCCCCATCGTGTGGAAGAGCTGCACAGAGATGGTTCACACGCTGGTAAGGGAGCTAATGAAAATGGTTTGATGTTACTGAACAGCTAGAGGCATTCAGCCAGGGTAAGGGCAAGGGGACTCTCCATTCGTTTATGTCCCCCTCTTCCACATTCTCACTCTTTATTTAGACTGTAAACTGGCTGGGGGAGGAGCCAGTTTTAAATGTCTACAAGGTACCTACAGTAGAATCATAGAATAGGTTGGAAGGGACCTTAAAGATCATCTAGTTCCACCTCCCTCTGCCATGGGCAGGGACACTTCCCCTGGGATCAGGGGCTCCAAGCCCCATCCAGCCTGGCCTTGAACCCCTCCAGGGATGGAGCAGCCACCCCTGCTCTGGGCAATCTGGGCCAGGGCCTCCTCACCCTCATTGTGAAGAAATTCCTCCTTGTGTCTAATCTAAATGTGCCCCTCTCCAGTTTATACCCATTGTCCATAGTCCTATCACTACCAGCCTCTGTAAAATATTTGGATGCTGCTCTGATTCCAACACTAATGAGAGGAACGCAGATGCACTTAAAGGACAGAAAGAGATGGCACCTTCCAGTGCCATGAGACAACTGTTTCTGATGAGCTCTTACAGCTCGTCTCCCGGCACACGTGCGCAGCCCGCTTACTGTCACCATGCTCAAGGTGAAAAGGTGAGTTATAAAACAAATGTTCTATCTTGAGAGTTTCCCACTGGAAGGTCTAAAATAGTGCGAACCTTAAAGCAAACATACTGTGGCCCGTGTGTTTGCAATGTCAGTGGTCAACCTGGCCTTGGGATGGCCTTTCATTCCCAGACTGAGGAACAGTGTGTTTCTATGTGGTAATGCAGTTCTGGAATGCTCCAGGAGCGAGCAATATTTCAGCTTCCAAGCTGAAGTTTAGTTTGGAGATGGCCACTAGTGGCAAGAAAGAGTGATTGTTACGGCAAACACAGCCCCCTTCAGTAATCTACCTGAAGAATTGCAGCAATCTAATCTGCTTTTTCCAAAAAGTCCAATGCAAAACAGATTAATGGTTCAGAATGCTGAAACGTCTGCTGTGCAAGAGATGTTTTTGGAAGAGTAAACAACCCCACAGTCACGTACAATGAAAGTAAGGAGAAAGGAGTGGTTTCTGGCCTCATTCTTACAGTCCTTTGGTCAAATACGGGACTACAATCATTGGTAATATATTCATGTCCATTGATAATATATTCATGTCTAACATCCAATGTATTTTCCCAGTTATAATCTTTCAAAGAAGCCTCTACACTGAACAATATCCTTCGTTTATAGTTTTGAAACATTTGGGGCTAACTAACGTCAAGCACATGTCAATTCAGATGGTTAGAAGAGGCTAATTTTCCCTTACTTAAAAAACAAAAAAAGGCACAGAGCTATTGCTTATCCATCTCTCTGTGTATTTTACAGCAAAAAAATTGTGACCTATTTTATAAATGGATTCCATGACTACTCTAATTTGAAGCCAATCTCGGTGCTTCTGGATAAAAGAGAAAGCCCTCCAGGATAGGAGGAGAGGCCAGCTGGTTTAGAAATGAGTTGAAGGACAATATGAACCTTCTCGTGTATATTACAGTCACATTGTCTCACTTCACCATTTGCTAATTTTAAGCTGAGACAAAGCCAATTTGGAAATCTTGAGTTCTTTCTCCTGAGTAACCTAAACTCTAAGTCACATGAATAGAGGAAACACTGAGGGGACTGAGATAATCACATGCCTATGTTTAGTACAATAACTTGCGAGTAAGAACATCCCTTTTCCTTCAGCTGACTACAAGTATATCATGCCTCCAAAAACAGCTACAGCTTTTGAAAATTGTCTCCATGAAGCACTTTCTTCTCCAACTCTCTCAGCCTGTCCTCACAGCAGAGAAGCTCCAGCCCTCAAATCATCTCTGTGGCCTCCTCTGCACCCGTTCCAACAATTCCATCTTCTTCTTATGTTGGGGATTCCAGAACTGGACACGGGACTCCAGGTGAATAGAAAAAGTTTCCCTGCGGAAGGGTTGCAGATGAATACAGCAACCAGTAGGACTGTTCATGGTTCCACTTGGCATGCACAGACCCCCCCCAGCGGGAGAGCAGATAGGAAAGTAGAAACTAATTATCTCCTTTTACAATATCCATAACACCCTATCACCTCTGCCCACTTGTCATCCTGCGGGTGTAAGACTGTCAGTGGTTAGAGAACACGTAAGGCCTCCAAAGGCAGAACTTAACGACTTTTCTGGAAGCATAATTAAGCCCATAGCTATTTACAAAGCAAGCGAATTTGCTTTTTTTTGCACAGGATGACATTTCCAACCCCTAGATGCTCCCTGCAGGAAACCAACGTGCTCCAAGAACTTTATAACAGGTAACAAAGAGAACCCCTCCTTTTCCAAAAAAGAAATAAGAATCAAAAATCCTAATGGTTCTTCATGTGGAAGAGAAAAGGTAGTATTTTCAGAAGTTGCCTCTTACTTCAGGGATCTGGGTTGGTTTTTTTTCACTCCCTAATCCCTTCAGACACTGGAAGATGGTTATAAGGTCTCCTTGGAGCCTTCTCTTCTCCAGGCTGAACAACCCCAACTCTCTCAGCCTATCAATGCAATGTATTATGCCTTTTCATTATAGCTTATATAAATTCACAACTCTATAATTGAGGTAGGAAACAGCATTTAAATCAACATAAATTAAAAGATTTCAGAAGGAACAGCTCTTGAAAATCAATTGTTATAAACATTGACATGCATTTTATTTTTAAAAAGCAGGCAATGCATTCTATTAAAACTTCATCACAAATGCTCAGTCTCATTTTTCAGTAGTTTTTTAGTGGAACACGGTTTTACATTGGTTAATTGGTGAAGCCCAAGTAAATATTTGACAACTCTGACGTTTTGGAGCCTGGTTTATTTATAGATGGCTGTAATATTTTGAACATTAGGCTCAGGAGGAAAAATAAGATCTGAGCGTTCTCCTAATCAATTAATGTACTGAAATGTTTACAGTCATAAAGCAAATCCGTGGAGTTTCCAGGTACTGCAAGAGGAGGAAGGTAATGAGCTATCAGTACCACAAATGATGCTGTCTGAAGTGAGGACACAGAATGATTTATTTGTTGCCCAGTTGAATGATTTAAGGTCAAGCTTGTGTGCATTACTAATTTAGCGCAGTAATTTACTACAGTGTGGAATGACAGAGGAATTGAGTGTACTCCCATTTAAGAAAAGCACTACAAGGAAATTATAAACAACGTGCTACTTGGGTTTTTTTTTTACTTGGGGTTTTGCCTGTAAATATTTAGGGATGTACTTCTCATTAAATTAACTTGATCCAGGCGTAGGTTTTGATATTTGATAGAAACCAGTAGAGGTAGCTACAGGCTCTGGGATGATAATGTAAAATTAGGTTAAAATCTAATAAAAGGCATAGAGAACAGAATAGAAAACTCCATTAAAACACTAGAAAATACTGTGTTCTGTTTCTCCCCTTTCTTCCAGTCAGAGAAATGCGATCGGAAAAGGCATAACAGGGATGACTGAAAATATGGAACATGCTTTGTACAATTCTTTTTAGTCTGGACTGAAGAGGATACGATAGAAGGCAATGAAATCATGAGAGGTATGGAGAAAGTGATTGTTCATGGTCTTTTGTAATACAAGATCAGGTTGGCATCATGTGAGCTTGCCAAAGGACAGGCTGAAAACAAATAAAAAAGGAGCACAGACTTATTGTGCAATAGGTAGCTGAATTCTGGAGCGCGCTGCCTGCGGGCTGCTGAACGGGCACCATCTCAAACAGTAACAGGGCAAACTGACAGGCAAAAAAAATGATAATACCTCTGGCTATGGAGTCCTCAGCACGTCCCAGGGATGGGGACCCCACCACCTCCCTGGGCAGCCATTCCAGTGCCTGGGCACCCTTTCAGTGAAGAAATTTTTCCCTGATATACAATCTAAACCTCCCCTGGCACAACTGGAGGCTCTTTCCTCTTGTCCCATCACTTGTTACAAGGGAGAAGAGACCAGCACCCACCTCGCTACAACCTCCTTTCAGGGAGTTGTAGACAGTGATGAGGTCTCCTCACCCTCGTCTTCTCCAGACCAAACGACCCCTGATCCATCAGCCGCTCTCAGAACCCCTGGGCTTCGGCCCCTTCCCCAGCTCTGTTCCCCCTCCTCTAGACGTGCTCCAGCCCCTCGATGTCCTTGTAGTGAGAGGCCCAGAACTGACCCCAGGATTCGAGGTGCAGCCTCACCAGCACCAAGTACAGAGGGACGATCCCTTCCCTGCTCCTGGTGGCCACCCCAAGGCTGATCCAAGCCAGGAGGCCATTGGCTTTCTTGGCCACCTGGGCCCCTGCTGGCTCACGTTCTGCTGCTGTTGACCAGCACCTCCAGGTCCTTTTCTGCTGGGAAGCTTTCCGGCCACGCTCCTCCAAGCCTGGAGCTGCACGGGGTGGGGCTGTTGTGGCCCAAGTGCAGGGCCTGGCACGGGGCCCTATTGAACACCATCCACTGGTCACAGCCCACGTCCAGCTCCCTCTGCAGAGCATCCCTGCCCTCCAGCCCATGGATCCAGGCTGTCCAGCTCCCTCTGCAGAGCATCCCTGCCCTCCAGCCCATGAATCCAGGCTGTCCAGGTCCCTCTGCAGAGCATCCCTGCCCCCCAGCCCGTGAATCCAGGCTGTCCAGCTCCCTCTGCAGAGCATCCCTGCCCCCCAGCCCGTGGATCCAGGCTGTCCAGGTCCCTCTGTAGAGCATCCCTGCCCCCCAGCCCATGGATCCAGGCTGTCCAGGTCCCTCTGCAGAGCATCCCTGCCCCCCAGCCCGTGGATCCAGGCTGTCCAGGTCCCTCTGCAGAGCATCCCTGCCCCCCAGCCCATGGATCCAGGCTGTCCAGGTCCCTCTGCAGAGCATCCCTGCCCCCCAGCCCATGGATCCAGGCTGTCCAGGTCCCTCTGCAGAGCATCCCTGCCCCCCAGCCCGTGAATCCAGGCTGTCCAGCTCCCTCTGCAGAGCATCCCTGCCCCCCAGCCCATGGATCCAGGCTGTCCAGGTCCCTCTGCAGAGCATCCCTGCCCTCCATCCATGGATCCAGGCTGTCCAGGTCCCTCTGCAGAGCATCCCTGCCCCCCAGCCCATGGATCCAGGCTGTCCAGCTCCCTCTGCAGAGCATTCCTGCCCCCCAGCCCATGGATCCAGGCTGTCCAAGTCCCTCTGCAGAGCATCCCTGCCCCCCAGCCCATGGATCCAGGCTGTCCAGGTCCCTCTGCAGAGCATCCCTGCCCCCCAGCCCGTGGATCCAGGCTGTCCAGGTCCCTCTGCAGAGCATCCCTGCCCCCCAGCCCGTGGATCCAGGCTGTCCAGGTCCCTCTGCAGAGCATCCCTGCCCCCCAGCCCGTGGATCCAGACTGTCCAGGTCCCTCTGCAGAGCATCCCTGCCCCCCAGCCCGTGGATCCAGGCTGTCCAGGTCCCTCTGCAGAGCATCCCTGCCCCCCAGCCCGTGGATCCAGGCTGTCCAGGTCCCTCTGCAGAGCATCCCTGCCCCCCAGCCCGTGGATCCAGGCTGTCCAGGTCCCTCTGCAGAGCATCCCTGCCCCCCAGCCCATGGATCCAGGCTGTCCAGGTCCCTCTGCAGAGCATCCCTGCCCCCCAGCCCGTGGATCCAGGCTGTACCGTTCCCCCCCGCCCCTACCTGCGCGGCGTCCGGTTGTCAGGGCAACGAGGGGCCAGGATTGACGCTTCCGGCAGCCAATCAGCGCGCTGCTTTTCTAGCCCGCCCCCGTCAGGGGAAGCTGCCATTGGTGGATTCCCCGCAGGCGCGTGGCTGCACAGGTTGAAAACTACAAATCCCAGCATGCTATGCGCCCGAAGGCGCCCACCACCACCGGCAAATAGGGCGCAAAGCATGATGGGGGTTGTAGGCGGAGGCTTGTGAGAGCCACTCGTGGTCCACCCCCTCACCAGCATCTCCTCGCCTTGAGCTGCCAGGCAGAGCTGGGGAGCGAGGGTTGGGTGATTCCATGCGATTTGGTAATAGGAAGATTTCTGTTGGACATCTGGCATAGTTTTGGCTGCGTCCAAAGCGGTGGGACCAGAAGGTCGAGAGAGGGGCTGCTGCCCTTTCGCTCTGCTCTCATGCAACTTCACCTGGAGCCCTGTGTCCAGCTCTGGAGTCCTCAGCACAGGGAGGACGCGGAGCTGTTGGAGCGAGTCCAGAGGAGGCCGCAAAGATGATCCCAATCTGGAGCACCTCTACTATGAGGACAGGCTGAGAGAGTTGAGGTTGTTCAGCCTGGAGAAGGCTCCAGGGAGACCTTAGAGCAGCTTCCAGTGCTGAAAGGGGCTCCAGGAAAGCTGGGGAGAGGCTCTTGATCAGGGAGAGCAGGGACAGGACAAAGGGAACTCAAACCATTCCATGATTCTATGATCCTTTGAAGTCCAGTTAATAACTTTAATAGCAACTAAGGGCAATGATTTAAGCGTGTCCATCATTCCACTCAGTTTACTGCATGGCTGGCTGCCCTTCATAACCACAACTCTGTGACCAGAAAGGGTTTATTCATTGTATATGAGGGACAGCTCATTATAACACATGCATTACCTTTTCATCTCCTGATCCAGAAGTTTAAGTCAATAAACCTGGGCCCAGCACCGCTATCCTATAGAAAGTGTGTCTAGAGCAGGGAGGTGTGGGAGTGGGAGGGCAATGGGATAACTCCCATCCCTGCCCCTCCTGGAGCCCCCTCCCCAGCCCTGCTCCTGGCCAAGCTGCCCCTCAGCTCTGTCTCTTTGGACTCCCCCAGAGCTACCCTCACCCCAGTTCTGCCATCCTAGATCTGCTTCTGGCAGAGCCCCCTCAGCTCTGCCCTCTCCAGAGACACCCCACCCTACTCTGTCCCTCCATCACTCTCCAACCCCCCCCTAAATCTCTTCCCCCCCCATTTCCCCACCTCTTTCCCCCCTTCCTTCTCTTCCCCCCTCCCAATCTCTTCCCCCTCTCTTCCTCTCTTCCCCCCTCCCTATCTTCTCCCCTCCTCTTCCATCTCTCCCTCTCCTCTCCCATCTCTCCCCATCTCTCTACCTCCCATCTCCCCTCGCCTCTCCCCCGCTCCCCTTTCTGCCCCCTCTCCCCTTTCTGCCTCCCTCTCCCCTCTCTTCCCCCTCTCCCCTCTCTTCCCCCTCTCCCCCTCCCCTCTTCCCCCTCACTTCCCCCTCCCCCTCTCCCCCTCTCCCCTCTCTTCCCCCTCACCCCTCTTCCCCCTCTCCCCTCCCTTCTCCCCCTCTCCCCCTCCCTTCCCCCCTCCCTCTCCCCCTCATCCCCTCTCCCCACTCTTCCCCCCTCACCCCACTCTCCCCTCCCCTCTCCCTCTCCCCCTCCCCCACACATCCCCCCTCACCCCCACCCTCACTTCCCCCACACCCACACATCTCCCCCTCACCCCCTCTCCCCCTCTCCCCTCTCCCCACACTTCCCCCACTCCCCTCTCTTCCCCCTCCCCTCACTCCCCCTCTCCCCTCCCCTCTCCCCCTCTCCCCTCTCTCCCCCTCTCCCCCTCTCTCCCCTCTCTCCCCCTCTCCCCTCTCCCCCTCTCCCTCTCTCCCCCTCTCCCCTCTCTCCCCCTCCCTCTCCCCTCTCCCCTCTCTCCCCCTCTCCCCTCTCCCCTCCCCTCTCCCCCTCTCCCCTCTCTCCCCCTCTCCCCTCTCTCCCCCTCCCTCTCTTCCCCCTCTCCCCTCTCTCCCCCTCTCCCCTCTCTTCCCCTCTCCCCTCTCTTCCCCCTCTCCCCTCTCTTCCCCCTCTCCCCTCTCTCCCCTCTCCCCTCTCTCCCCCTCTCCCCTCTCTTCCCCCTCTCCCCTCTCTTCCCCCTCTCCCCTCTCTCTCTCCCCCTCTCCCCTCTCTCCCCCTCTCCCCTCTCTCTCCCCTCTCTCCCCTCTCCCCTCTCTTCCCCCTCTCCCCTCTCTTCCCCCTCTCCCCTCTCTTCCCCCTCTCCCCTCTCTTCTCCCCTCTCCCCTCTCTTCCCCCTCTCCCCTCTCTTCCCCCTCTCCCCTCTCTTCCCCCTCTCCCCTCTCTTCCCCCTCTCCCCTCTCTTCCCCCTCTCCCCTCTCTCTTCCCCCTCTCCCCTCTCTTCCCTCCCCTCTCCCCTCTCTTCCCCCTCTCCCCTCTCTTCTCCCCCTCTCCCCTCTCTTCTTCCCCCTCTCCCCTCTCTTCCCCCTCTCCCCTCTCTTTCCCCCTCTCCCCTCTCTTCCCCCTCTCCCCTCTCTTCCCCCTCTCCCCTCTCTTCCCCCTCTCCCCTCTCTTCCCCCTCTCCCCTCTCTCCCCCTCTCCCCTCTCTCTCTCCCCTCTCCCCTCTCTCTCCCCTCTCCCCTCTCTTCCCCCTCTCCCCTCTCTTACCCCCTCTCCCCTCTCTTACCCCTCTCCCCTCTCTTCCCCCTCTCCCCTCTCTTTTCCCCTCTCCCCTCTCTTTCCCCTCTCCCCTCTCTCTCCCCTCTCCCCTCTCTTTCCCCCTCTCCCCTCTCTTCCCCCTCTCCCCTCTCTTCCCCCTCTCCCCTCTCTCTCCCCTCTCCCCTCTC